>VJMY01000215.1:0-110948 GCA_009869795.1 Neelides sp. FZ-2019
TATTTAATCAAAACTTTAATTATTCACCTTAATTTTTTAGATACTTTGTCACAGCACTTGTGTCGGATTCAAATAGTCAAAGAATGGTTCTTGGTGATTCAGGGCCAATTCCAACTCCAACTACCAAAGGCTTGGGTCCTCAAGGAACAATTAATTTCAAACATCGGTTGGATCAGAGAAAATCAATAAGGCGAAGCATCCGTTCAGGATCTCTTAAAATGAAGCAAACATACGAGCACTTTTTAGAAAATGGTCATCCTGGGGCTTTGAGCCGAATGATCCGTCGACCGCATGACATTGACATTAAGCTTCTTCAGGCCAAGAAACAACAAGCGGAAATGCGAAGAAATCAAAGAGAAGAGGATTTGCGTGAGAATCATCCGCTCTTTGACACTCCCTTGTTCTCCGTTCCGAGAGAAAGCAGCTTTCGCCGAGTGTGCCAAACAATTGTGTCTGCTCGTTATGATCCCAAATTGAGAGATCCGATAACTGGACAAGAGCGAAAACTCAAATACAAACGTTTACAGTAATAAGCCAAAGTTCATTAATTTTTTTATCTAAGAAAAAGAGGACATCCTAAATTTCTTAACTATAATTAATAGATAATAGAATAATAATAATTTAAGAAAATATTTAATTTGACTTTTACTTAAATTTTCAGTAACTTGCTTGGGCTCGTGACTTATTTGGATTGGATGATGATTTTAGTCACAACTTTATCATGTATTTCAATGGGATTCGAGTCGCCATCAAACAGAGTCATGGACAGCCCGAGTCTCCAAATTGCAGAATATGGATTTGTCGTTTTCATGGGCTTTGAACTCGGACTCAAGATTTTGGCTGATGGGATGGTCTTTACACCGAATGCTCTTTTGAAAGACGCTGCTGGGATTTTAGATCTTTTTATATTCATCGTAAGTCATTTATACTTTAAGATAACCTTAATTTACAAATAATAAATATTTTTTAAAAATTATTTACCAAATTAACCTTGGTCTTAATTAATAAATTAAAATTGGTAATTTGAAGGTGAGTTTGGTGTTCATCAGTTGGCTTCCAAAGGAAGTTCCACCAGGCTCAGGAGCTCAAGCAGTGATGGTCTTGAGATGTTTGAGACCCTTGAGGATTTACAACTTGGTTCCTCACATGAGGAAAGTCGTTTTCGAGTTATGCCGAGGGTTTAAAGAGATTCTCCTCGTATCCGTTCTTCTCATTGTTCTCATGTTCGTGTTTGCTTCTTATGGCGTTCAGCTCTTTGGCGGTCGACTCGCCAGATGCAACGACCCCAAAGTGAAAGAAAGAGAAACATGCGTTGGGTATTTCACAAGGAGAATCTTTGTAACAAAAATGAGAGTTGTGCACGGAGAAAATGAAACCTATCCTCAAATTCTGGTTCCTCGAGTTTGGTATTCAGTTTACTTATGGCTCTTTCCAAGTATATGCACAATTGCAAACCGCCCCTTTCTTGCCTTTTCAAGAATATCTAAAAATTATTCCTTCTAAATTGCTTGCGATATTTTTTAATTTAAATTTTCTCATTCTCTGCACCAGAGTCGATCGGTTACTAAACACGGTTCGATAGCTGCTTTAAGTAGGGATCTAATCTGTAATTTAGAAGGAAGAATTTTTAGATATCCTTGAAAAGGCAAGGAAGGGGCGATATGCAATTGTGCATATTACTTAGACAGAGCCTTATTCAATTCAATTTAATTTAAATCAAAACTTAAGAAATATTACTTAATTTTTTGAATTAAAGGGCAAATCCAAGAAGATTTGATTTTGATAATATTGGACATGCCATGTTGGCTCTGTTTGAAACTCTCAGTTTTAAAGGATGGTTGGACATTCGAGATGTTCTTGGGAAATCGCTACAACCTGTAATAATTAACTATTTAATCAATCGTGTTATTAATTTATGTCTGTTTGAATTCACATAAATATTCAACTATTTCTCCCTTTTAATTAGGAATATATTGTTGAAAATTTCTGTTGAATATTTAGGTTCATTCAATTTACATCCACGTTTTTGTATTTCTTGGATGTATGATTGGCTTGACATTGTTCGTCGGCGTGGTCATTGCCAATTATTCAGAGAACAAAGGAACGGCTCTTTTGACCGTCGATCAGCGCAGGTGGTGTGATTTGAAAAAGCGACTCAAAATTGCTCAGCCGCTTCATCTCCCTCCTCGACCTGATGGGCATTTGATCAGGGCATTTGCCTATGATGTCACACAGCATATTTTATTCAAGCGCTTCATTGCGCTCACCGTTCTTTTCAATTCTGCATTACTTGTCAAACGAGTGAGTTTATGTGGAACTTCTTTAATATTCTTTTCACCATTCCTCATAATCTGTAAAAACTTAATAAACAAGATTTTTTAAATTTTAATTTTAAAAATATTTTCAGTGGGAGAAAGAAGGAGAAGAGACGAAATGGCTTTCTTGGGTGTCTACAATTCCAATTTGCATATTTGTTGGAGAAGTTCTTATGAAAGTGATTGCTTTCACTCTAAGGGGATATTGGCAATCCCGGAGAAACCGATATGATCTCTTTGTTACTGTAATGGGCGTTGGATGGATCATCATGTGGCATGTTTTCAACATGAAACATGTATGCATGAATAAAATTACATTTCTTTCATCATAAAATAATTTATGAAATTAAATTATTAATAAATGTTAATTAACATTTAGACTGATGTTTCTCTCACTTTTGGTTATACTGTTATTATTCTTCGCTTCTTCACAATTACTGGGAAACACGCAACTCTGAAAATGCTAATGCTCACTGTTGTAAGTTTCTAGCATTATTTATTTAATCAAAACAATCATAACTTAATTTTTTATGAGATTAATATTTAAATAATGGAATTTTACAGGTTGTTTCTGTATACAAAAGTTTCTTCATTATAATGGGAATGTTCTTGCTCATTGTTTTCTACGGCTTTGCTGGTGTAATTTTATTTGGAACAGTGAAATACGGCGAAGGAGGTACTTCCATATTGCTTATATAACGATCTTTGTTAATTTAATAATTTATCTATTTTTTTTAATAACAATGAGAAAAGTTTTTGATTCCTTTTAATATATGAACTAGTGTCAAGGCATGCAAACTTTGGAACTGCAACGAAAGGAGTCGCCATGCTTTTTCGGATTGTGACTGGAGAAGATTGGAATAAAATTATGCATGATTGTATGGTTCAGGTAAAATATGAATACACCTTTTTTCTTATGGACACCACGCTTTAAACCATCTTATGAATAAAGATAACAATGAGTTATTATTTAAACATTTAATAAAATTAATATTTGCCATTTAGCCACCATATTGTACGAGAGGAAATAATTTTTGGGAAACTGATTGCGGAAACCAAACTGCTGCGCTCGTTTACTTCTGTTCATTTTATGTCATCATTACCTATATTGTTCTTAATTTACTTGTGGGTACGTTTATAATCACTTGACTTTATAATTGTAATTACATCTTATAAATCATTTAAAAAATTGTAAGCAATAAACCTCTATCACATTCCAGCTATTATTATGGAAAACTTTACACTCTTTTACTCGAACGAAGAAGACGCCCTGCTCAGTTATGCAGATATTCGAAATTTTCAAAACACTTGGAACATTGTAGACATTCACCAACGAGGTTTAATTCCAGTAAGAAGGATCAAATTCATCCTACGTCTCCTCCGCGGACGACTCGAAGTTGACATGCACAAGGACAGATTGCTCTTCAAGCACATGTGCTACGAAACAGAGCGACTCCACAACGGCGAAGATGTCACTTTCCACGACGTTCTCAACATGTTGTCCTACCGCTCAGTGGATATTCGGAAAGCTCTTCAGCTTGAAGAGCTTTTAGCCAGAGAAGAACTCGAGTATATCATTGAAGAAGAAGTGGCCAAGCAAACCATAAGATCCTGGCTGGAGGGATGTTTAAAACGAATAAGATCTGTTAATGTAAGGAGTAGACTAGTAAAAATAATATTTTAAACCAATTGAACCATTAAAATAAATAGTTATTAAATCTTATTAATGTTGAAAGTATAAATTGTGATTCCGTTCTGTTTTAGAAACAACAAATAAGTTTAATTGCTGGATTAAGAGCAGAACGCGAACTCCCAGCATTGGAACACTCAACGTTAGGCATTGGATTATTGAATCCATTGGGCCTTTCACCAACGGTTTCTAACTTGACTTCTCCAACACCACAAGGTCAAGGGCAATCGGCCCAGTCGAGTTCTTCTGTCACATCTCCAGCGTCAGCTTATGAGGTTGTTCAACAGGGAACCACGGCCCATGCCCCGTTCGTCCTTCAACCTTCAATTGGCTCTGTGGGCGAACCAACCAAGTCAGCGATGAAGAATAAAATGGGAAGATCTTTGGACATGAGCGAGCCAACCAATGCGAGTTCTTCTTCGCGTTCGGACAGTGTGAGCTCGGGCAGTGAAGCCAAGAGACTTTCTTTTTTGGTGGCGAAGGATCCCACGATCACGTCTGGCGACGGGCAAGTTTGGGATGATCAACAAAATCCTCAAGGAGTTTCAAAACAGTCGTTCACGTCAAAGAAAAGCGTTGACATTCACAGTCAAGGATATTATCAGGTAAGGATCCCACTCATTTGAATTATTATAACATGGCTTGGGTCTTCTCATCTAAAATTTTATTATTTATTTTTCTAATTTATAAATTGCTTTAATATAATTTGACTTACAGAGACGAATTTGCGACATTAGGAGTTGGTGGAACGAGATTCATGTGGAAGGCAATCAGGAAGATTAAAGTCTTGTCAATCATCGGAAATTGTCGTAAAGGTCTCTTAGAAAGTGATTTAAATGTTTACAATATGATTAAAGTCTTTAAATGTTGTTAAACCTTTGAGATACTTAAATATGAATTAATCTTTATATTACCTAAAAGTATCTTAAATTATAAAATATAAAATATTTGTATTTAAAATATGTTAATGTTGACATGGAAAAATACCGTTATTACAATGTTATAAGGCCTTTTAACCGTTTAACCATAAAAATTGTGCTATTATACATAGTCATTATTGCTCTATGTGCATATTTATGATTCGTATGATATGACTATAAATAAAAGATAAAGAGACGAGAGTACTACGTCTAATAAAATAAAATTAATCTAAAAACAATTGCTTTAATTTTTATTTGTCTCTTTTCACATTACCTATTAATGGTTATTTACACTTTTTACAATTCCAAAATTAATTAAGTGTAATAAGACAAGGAATTGAACGAAATTGACCAGCGGAAGAGAGAATACAAAGAGGCCATTTGTCGACAACTTGCAGAGAAATCCGCGATTAAGTTTTACGAAAAGGAGCGGATTGAAGCTGAGAACGAAGCCCTTCGACGTCTTTGGGAAGAAGAGGAAATAAAGGATTTGAAGATCAAGGAAGAAGCACGACTTAAGAAAAACATACTCGGTTGCGATTTCATGAAGGATCAAATTGAGAAAGTGGAGTTCATGAGAGATTTGAAGGAATATGAGAGACATGAAGATATGAGGGTCAAAATATTTAATATTTTTTATTTTATTTAATATTTTTTATTTTATTTAATATTTTTTATTTTATTTAATATTTTTTAACTTATTCATCAGATTGATCCATAATTGAAAATCATTATTTTTTGCTTTTATAGATGATTGCTTATAATAAGAAGCGAGATGCCGAGATGGACGCTTTAGAACAAGAGAAATTGATAGAGAAGAAACGGAAGGACGCTGAGATTCAAAAGATACTCAACACACGAACGGGGCAGCTAGACATGAAAGTCATGTTGGATGACATGAAATTGAGACGAGAAATTGACATCAAGGAAAGGCAATGGAGACAAAGGGAAATTGATGAAATGGCAAAGAAAAACATGGCCAGGGAGGATCTCAAAAATGGATTGTTCTGCCAAATTCAAGAGAATCGAGAAATCGTCGTCGAAGCCGCGGCTCATGATCGGGCATTATTCGAAACCAATAATAAAATTCTCTTGGAGAAATGGCAAGAAATGGCCAAAGACGATGACACGAAACAACTTGTAATTTCCTTTTAAAATCAATTCACTAAAATTCAAATAAAAACTAGTTCATTTTCACTATTTTAATTTTATTTGCTATAAGAATCAATAGAGTCAAATCTTGGTAAAATAATTTCTAACTAAATATTTACTTGTTATTTAATTTAAATATATAGAACAACGCACAATACAAATTGGATTTGCGTGAACAACTTCACTGCAATATCTTGTCAAGAATCGAAAGCCGAAAAGATCATTTCGTAGAGGGAATCAAAATGCGAAAAGATATTGGAAGACGTGATAAAGAAATTAAAGAAGCCATCGACAAGAAAATCCAATCACTCCAGTATGATAATTGTCTTACAATTTTATGTAACGTTTCGTTATACACTATAATACTAACATGTATTTATGTATTTTAAGTATAATTTAATGTGAATTATGATAATTCCCATTTAATTTTACTTGTTCAAATTATTTAGGGATGCAAATCTTCCTTGTCGGTATATTAAATACGTGTGTAAAGCGGTGGAAGAAGAATTAAAACCAGGTTGGCAGAAGAGTTTCAGTGTCAAGAAGTGAGCTATTAGCAATTAGTTGAAGATATGATCAAAATCAAAATCATGATAATGTAATAAAAATACTAATTTTAAGACATTCGTAATAAATGCATTTGAACGAAACTCATACTTTTATGCATTCTATCGTTCGAATTACATGCCTTACAAAAATTCATTGATTCATTTCAATTTTTAAGTCACGTTCCTCATTTTGATTGATTGCGAGACTCAGTAGTAAAGTTAAAGTTAATGAATGCTCGTAGGGAACATTAAGATTATTCCCTAGGGGCTGACAATGAGCTTTTCTCCATTCATATTTTATTTTTCACTCAACGCATGTATTTTCAAATACGTATATAAATTGTGAAAATATCAAAACATCAATTGACATTGACATTTACAGACATTTTATCTCTATTTAGGCTTGACAGTATTCTGTATTTCAGAGATATACATAAAATATACCTTTGCATTGCATTTAGTTTTGAATTCTTAGAAAATAATTTCAAGTAGAGGAAAAAGGGAATTGTATTGAATTTTACTTAAGAATCACTTGAATCATTTGTAGTATGAGGATCCCTGATTTGAACATGGATAGAAAGATGAGTTAATTATCTTGTAAATTAGAGAAAATTTATGCGAGTCGGACATACATTTGATTATTTAGATTATTTTGAAGAATTCTAATAGCGTGCCACAGAAGCTCAAAAGCAGTAAGAGAGTCCAATTCTCACTTCCTCAAAAGTACGACTTCCACAAAATTAAGTATTTGTCCCTTTTAAATATTGTAAAATACAGATTAAAAAGAAATATTTCAAATTAATAATAATACAATTAATGTAATATATTTTTACCAATTGATATCATATCAAACTTTACACTTTTTAGATTAACTATGGAAGAGCAGAGAGTTAATTTTGCATAGAAAACTGGATGAAGCAAGGGATGAGTTGAAAGCGAAGGAGTTCAATGCCACAAAAGATGTTAAAGCAAAGGAGGGAATATAATCCCTTCGGTCACATTTGGATTTTTACAGGATACGTTTAAGATTTATTTTTTCACATATCAATTATTATTATATTATAATAATATAAACCATAATTATTTAATTGATCATTACGATTTAATAAGATTAATGTTAGATAATTTTAATTAAATATTTCTTTTTGGGTTTTTCATAAAATGTAGACATTATATTTTTTCTATTAATGAATTAAATTTAGATGAAAAGGGGTGCAATCAAACGCCTGTGCCAACCCCAGCGCGATCACTGCCATGCTCGAGTCTCTCACTTTCGATTGCATCAAGTGATTCATATAACAATTTTTACCTATAGAAAGATCGATTGTTAATGTTTTCAAATTAAATCTATCACTAATTATAATTTATATTAACATTCTTTAAATAGTGGCCACTGGAAAGAGGAGTTCATGATCTAGCGTCGTCGAAATATTTCCCTCATTTCATTGCCTTCCATTCTAGTGAGTTGATAAGATGCTCGCGTATAAAACAAAATTTAATTTTTCAATCTAATAATACAGTAAAATTCAATTTTATTTTTTAGAGTTAAATTTTAATAATTTAAGAATCCCCTAGCAGTGGCACGAACTTCATGACGCTCACGAGATTCCTTGATGAAGAGCAGAGAAAAAGTATCTATAATTTCCTTTCATCCTCGTGGAATATGATTGCGTCGGTCTATCAACTTAAACTTATTTTATATTATTTGTATAATATTCTTTATTAATTTCTGGATAAAGAAAGAATTCTCATACAGCAATGCATAAAAGTAAAATAAAGAATAACTTGCAATTCTGATTTTTCATTCATTTTTTCATCGACTCACTCTTTATTATATTTAAATATTTAACTACTATTTACTCATATAATAAATTAATATTCAGTTTATTCTCATTTAAATACTCAAACAGATCGTTGAATTTACACGAATGTATTTAATAAATGAAGGTAGTTAATTAAGAATGGTTACATTTGAGGCGTAGGTTTCTTAAATTAGAATTCTTAAATTAGAAATCGAGTTTGTTTTTAAAATTAGACACATGTTTATTAAATTGTTTCAATATTAAACTATAATTTTTGTAATTGTAGTAAGTAATTGTAAAAAAGGTATTTTATAAGTCATTTAACACTTATAAATCTTATTCTTAACATTAGTCTATTTGCATTTAGTATTTCCAAAGAATCAATTGAGTTTCAAATAATTTGGCCTTGAAATAAAAATAATCGTAAGCTTCTTGATGAAAAAAATTGGGAACGTGGCGAGGAATGTAATGAGTGAGACTTTCCACAAGTAATCCCAACTTAAGATGAAATATAAATCTAGAAGAGAATAAACAATACGTTTGATAAACAATAGTAATAATTGAAAAATTAGACTGAATGAAAAATGTAATGATGAAAATATATTAACAAAAATAGATAATTATTAATTAGCCTTACCGAAATAGTCGTGGAAAATGAGAAGAGACAAAACGAAAAAAGTCACTGAAACGAATTCAGCAAGGACCATCAGTTTATGAATATTTCTTATGGTTATTGCCACCTGAAAATACATGAAAATCCATTTAAAATGTAATTTTAAGTTCATTTTTAAATATTGCCAACTCTCATGAAAGACCGAGAACGAGTTTTGGTTTATATATAAATGCTTAAATATTAATCACTAATAGATTACCATAATGAGTTCAGTTAAAATTAGAGATGTGAAGGAAATTGAGATTATATGAATAAATTCGTCTTTGAAGAGAATCAAAGCGCCATACATAATCACGCCTCCTGAAAATGAAACAAAAAATAAAAATATAAGTGAAAATGTTATTAATTAAAAAGTCGAAAAGTTAAAATTAATTTATATTTGTTGTCCTTGATTCATTAATTCTTGTTCGTACCTTGATATACGCTTATGAGAACCATAAGAAGAAATGTTTTATACGTAAGAGAACGTCCTTTTCCCAAATCAGCGTATAATTCAGGCAATTTTAATAAATTCTCTTCTTTTGCATCTTTGTCAAGGACTAACGCAAAGACAGGGAACATCGTGTAAGCAGTAGCGTATCTTGAAAATGAAGTAAAACCATATGATGAATTTTATCATCAAATAAAATGATAGTAAAATGAGAGCTAATATGAATTTACTTTACCCAATCATCATAAATCCAGGATAAAAGGCAACACTCGAGTAATAAAATATCGAAGAAAACACTGCTTGCATGACAGTAATAATTAATCCTCTGTGCATGACCTAAAATATAAAATAACATGAAATAAATGTATGAGAAATAAAAATAATTAATTAAGAATTTTAAAATTACAAATTGGGACATTAAGGCCGATCTCTCGTAGCAATATCTCCCATGGACGAGAAACAGTGCAGCGACATGGCTGAATTGAGTTATGGAAAAATCCGCAGCTAAACTGGCTTGCCTTCCCTATTCAAAGAATTTTGTAAATGGTCAAAAATTAAAATAGCATTATAAAATGAATATATAAAAAGTAAAATTCCTATTTCAGTAATAGGTGTTGCAGTTGCAATACCTCTTTTCCTTCTATTCCAATTCCAACATCAGACGCTTGAATCATCGCCACATCATTTCCTCCATCTCCAATTGCAGCAGTTCTGAATTTTAAATATTTTCATAGTAAATGAATACAGTAATCCAATTAAATAAAATAATCTATTTAAATAACTAACCTTTTGTTTGTATGCTTCTTGACCAATTGGACAACTGTAGCTTTTTGTGTTGGAGAGCAACGGCATACGACAACTACTGGACTCGCACATGCCAATTCCATAAATTCTTTTTCATAATGAGTAAGGCAATGCTACAACAGAACAAATTTAATTTATAATCATTGATTATTTAAGAAAAATTCACATTAATTACTAATTTTAAAAATTAGAATTTGCTTACATCGAGTGTTTCTCCACGAATGACCACTGCTCGATCTGGTCTTCTTTTAAAATTATTTAGCTCAGTAAAAGTTTCAGTTCGATTGGAGACCTCATTAAAGATGTAGATTTCCTGATTGGTCGCGACGAGTTTTGAACTTTTGGCAATGCACACAGCGGTTTCTTTAAAAGATAAAATATTTATTAAATTTATTGAATGAAATATGTATTTAAAATAATGATTTTATTGGGAGCAATGTTGAATGTTGTACCTAGTTTGTCTCCTGTCAGCATCCAAATTTTGATTCCAGCTTTTCCCAATGTTTCAAGGGTAATCTTGACATCAGGCTGGAAAGGAAAGCAAAAATGTTATTTTTAAAAATAAATATAAAGATCAAATTCACTTGTCATCCAACCTGAAGCGTGTCCTCAACTCCTGTGACGCAGACGAGATCCAAGTCCTTTTCAAGGGAATTCATCTCAATGTTCATTTGATGAGCTCGATCGACTTTAGCAGCTTTGGCAATGTTGTATCTCTCGTTGAAGTCATCATATTCAGATTTGCTTAAAACTCGCTTTCCCATCACCTAATATTGCATTTAAAATCTCATGATATTTATATAAATGCTAAATAAATATATATAATAATAAATAAATGAAAATTGATTTCAAAGTAGTTAATTAACAAAGAGGAATGTTGTTACAGTCGTCTTGACTTACAAGAGTTCTCAGTCCTTCTCTTGCCATGTTTCCACAAGCTTCGTCTAGCCATTCATTATATTTCACAAATTTCTTCATAACTCCATCGGCGCCTTTGAGGTAAAATACGATTTCGTTGGTTGCAGTTTCCTAAATTCATTAACAATTTCATTCTAAATCCATATAATAGTAAGTGTATATTAAAACAAATTATGCTTATGAATAAAATTTTATTGGTTGATTGTTGATTCTTATTAACACAAAGTCTTTTTATTAAAATACCTTCACAATAATTCCCATCCGCTTCGCATCTGATGTAAAGGGGAATATTTGAAGAATCTGATAATCTACAAAGAAAATATACTTACTATTAGAATTGGAAATAAATAAGAAAAGATAATAAGTTAAATAAAACTCACGGAGGGACATTGGAGGATCATAAGAGCGAAGCGTCATTTCTGATTGATCTCGTTGAACAAGAGATAATCCTGAAGCTCGAGCAAATTTTACAAGTGCGATCTGAAAAATAAATTAGAAAAAAAATTAGATATCGGAGCTAATCCACTCAAAAACCGACAAATTCAATTCATTGGAATTATCAAAATATTGAAAATTATAAGATAGGTATATAAAATACTTCATCAGGACTCGATGCTTGAAAATTGGCTTCTCTCTCCATTCCAAAATCCATTTCTGAATCCATCTATTATAAATACAAAAATAATAGAATTCATTCCATAATAAATAAACATCTTTGATGAAAATACCTCAGGAGTCTCTTCGTAAATCGGAGTGACGTTATGACATAAGGCCAACGCTTTAATTGAATCTACAACTCGGGTAGTTTCATTAACTCTTTGGTGAAGCTCCGATGGTTTCAATCCTAAAAGAACTATCCTTTATTATTTAACCCTGACCTGACCATACAAATTGACATTGAAAAGAAATAATTTGAAATAATATAATCTGGTATTAAAGAAAATAGGATGAAGTTCTTCGGTTTTACCTTGTCGAAGTTTTTCTTTACAATCTTCAGGCGAATCCATTTGACACGTTGCTAGGCAAAGACGCTTGAAGATCATCTCGTTCTGAGTCAGCGTTCCAGTTTTATCACTCATCAAGTAAGTGATGCGACCCAAATCTTCAGAAATTGTCGTTGATCTCACAACAGTTCCAGGGATCAATTTACATTTTTGAATACAATAAGCATAAAATGCCTTCGCCATGTCCAAGTTCACTCGCAAACTAAAATTATAAGTGGAATTAAAATATTTAATGAGTTAAATTGAATTAAAATTTAAGAACTAAAATAATTGTATAATTTGAATTTTTCTTTATTTACCTAATAGGAATGATGTAGGAAAAGAGTAGGATGAATCTGAAGTGGTAGCGATACCATGCACCTTCCCATCCTTTCAGAATCATCATCAGAGTTGCAAGTCCAGCGACCCCAATGAATAAAATCTAAATATTTACAAAAAAAGCATTTTTCAACATCATTCAAATGCAAAAATGCATTCACCAGAAAATTCTGTTTAAACTATTACATATGTAAAAAGCCTTTAATAATTTAGGTATTTGAAGTTTAAAAGGTGTAATTATAAAAATTAAAAACCTTTGTCAAGTCATTAATGATAAAATCGATGAGTCCCATTTTGCTCCTTGGGATCGAATTATTCATTACACTCCTCGTTTCACTCCCAGTGTAAATAACCTATGATTTCAATCAGATCATGTTCAACTAAAATTGATCTTTGTTTAGTATTACATAATATACTAGAGTGTATAAGTAAATAAAGATTAGAAAAATAATATTTGAATTTAAAATTATTTAATTTTTAAATTGACAAAAGATATGATAAAAATATTTTTGTACGAGTCCAATGGCATTTCCTGCGGCTAGAACTGTGTTGGCCCAAAGAGTATTTTCTAAATTAATTCCTTCTTGATTTTCATCACCTCTCTGACAAAATATTAATTAAATTAATTCATTACCAATTAGTGAATCTAATCAATCTGAAATTAGTAAATTAAAATTAATTCTTGTTAATATTCTCTACCTTTACAACCCCAACAAATTCTTGGATGTCGATTTTAGGCCGCTCAGCATAAATGGAAAATTTTGATTTGAAAAGCTCATCCAATTCTACATCTTGTAATACAGGCAATCGAAGTTTCCACTTAAAAATAAAATCAAAAGATTGTGATTTTAATTCAAAAATTTTTATAATAAAGTTATTTACATATAGATAAATTGGCAATTATTTCCCTACATCAGTTTCTCCATCCAATTGATCAGTTCTAATGAAGCAAGAAGATCTCGCCCCTTTATCACCGGTCCGAAGCAAAACCATATCTGCTGGGATTCTTTGATCTTTCTCGAGCAAAATTAAATCACCAACCTGAAATAATGTTTTACTATTCACAATGATGAATTTCTTGTGAATTTCTTATTAGCAAAAAAGACATTAAGATTTCTATTTTCATACCTTTATATTCTTACTCTGAATTAGCGTCGTATGTCCTTCACGATTGAGTTTTTGGTATTTCGAACTGTTTATCTCGTTATCACGTTCTTAAATCCATTATATATATTAAATAAATATTATAAACAAATTCGTAAAACTACTTTTATAAGTATTTTATCTATTATAAAATCTATAATCAGCATTATCAAGTGTAAAAATGAATAGAATTCACCTCTTCTCCTTAAATCATCAATGGCTTCTCGAACCAACGTGACGGTCAAAACAAAAATCTATTGGCATTTAACAAAATGTTACTAACATAAATATTTAGATTTTACTTTCTTGAAGATATTTCATTTATTTCAACTTACAAGAGGTCCCCTGTTAATATAAAAAAACAAAGTTTATTTTAAATTAAACTCAATAAATCGATGAAATAATATAAATAAAATACGTTATAGCTTTCTGGTAATAAATGTTAGGTAATATTATTAATAAATTAGTAAGTATTTAAATTACCAGTAAGTGTACCAGTAGCCAATTTGGATATCCGGAATGAATTGACTCAAAGCCATGATGAGAAAATAAAGATTCAAAAATAACGAAAATTGTTGAAAAAGGGCCTAAAGGATAAAAATGATTAAACTCAATTAATAAATGTGTAATAATTGAAAATCATTGAAAAGTAATAAAAAGCACTTACCAATGGTAAAAAAGTGATCACATTATATTTTTGATTTTTAATCACATTCGGAGTATATTTCTCATCTAAGGGTTTTCCAATTGTGATTTCTCGGGATTTTAACTCTCTTTTTCTATTCCACGTTTTCATGCAGAAGTTGCAGAACCTGGTTTTTGTAGTCAAATGGATCAATTAAAAAAATTTATAAAATATAATTAAAAATAAAGAAGTTTGATTGGTATAACGACTTTACATCAATGATGCGATTTTGGTCATTAAATCATTTTAAAATTGTAACTCACAAGCAAGATAAATTTACAACTACTTGACGAAGTCTTTTCATCCCTCCTTGACTTTCTTCCCTCCGAAGGTACATCTGACGACGATAATCTTCAGAAGTTCTCACACGACCTTTTAAAAAACAATAAAATCTTGTAAAAATGAAAAATGCAAATTTCAAAATCCGGATGGTCAAAAAACTAGTTAATATAAAACAATTTATTCAACATTTATTATAAATTGTAAAAATAACTTACTCGTACTAGCATTTGGATTTCCAGGTTCCGAAGAAGTATAATCACTATCCTGAGCTTCGGTGTCTCCGAGGTTAATTGTCATTTGGGCAGGGTCGTGATTATAATTAGGATTGTCGACACTATTGACTCGCCTCGCCTTGTCCTTTGATCCCATTCTCAATAAAGGCGATTGGGATCCGAGATCCTCTTCCTCCTCACTCTCAAATTTATGCTCTAGTGAGCTGTAGTAATTCGTCTGTCTTCCCAATCTCTCTCCAGAAGAACTCTGTTTAAATTTGGCGTTCGATAAAAGTCGATTACTCTCTTCGTCCATCAATTCGAAATATTCCTCCTTCTCTCCCTTCCTTCTCAGCATTCAACATTCCTAGAGATATAAACAATATGCAAAAATCCTCTTTACTATTTTAACTGTTCAATATATGGGTATAGATAAATAATGACTCATAAAGGAATACAATTGTGACTTATCGATCTTCATTATCAAATATGAAACATTCACATGTTTGCTTCATATAAGTAAAACGCAGAACAAAACCGTTACTCTCTCATATCACTTCATATGATATCCAATTTCCAAGCTTGACTCACAAGATGCCCAATTTTATAAACTAACAATTAATGTAATATACATTGTTGCTGAAAAAATAAATTATAGACAAATAAAATTAATTATCAAATGTAATAGACTTATAGGAATATATAATTCTTGACGAATTTTAATGAAATAAAACTGAGTGAGTAAGCAAAATTAAATAAAATTGATCTTATTTCGTGAGAAGAAGGTCATTTCTCTCAAGAAGAGATTAAAATATAAGTTTGAATAAACAAATGAGTCAGAACTTTGCGCTTGCTGAAAAGAAAATGCAAAATGAGTTGGTTTGAAGAAAGTGTCAAGTCAGTAGAGAACAATATTCTATCTTGGTTGGTCCTTTATCGTATTCCTTATTACATTAATGACATTAACTTTGCGCAGTTATTTTCCTTTATATTTTCCTCTTTGAATTCACTTACACTTGTTGGTCGATTTAATTGTCCATGAATTGTTAATTAATTGAAGTTAATGCTATCTTATCAGGTTAAATAGGCATGGATTGAAACAAATTGATAAATGTCATGAAAGAGATAAAAAGGATTGGGAGTAAACAAATACTAATAGGATGAGATTAAAAAACAGGGAATCTCGAAGTGTGGCAGATTAACCCAACGTTGCGAATCACGCAAGATGCGTCTTATAGTCATTTGCCATTTCTCATAATCTCACTAAACCTGGTTGAGAGGAGAATCCCAAGCCGAGCTAACAAAAAGTAAGGGAAATTCTGATCATGTAGATGAAAATTGATGAGGAAGAGGATACATGTATGTCCATGTGTAAACGTTGATTCTGAACATACGCAAGAGAAATAGAGTTTGAATAAATTCTAAATGTGTATAAAGTAGCCATTTTTGCCCATGCAGGTACAACGCATCAGTATTAATTTAAAATAAACAGTACCTAAATGTCAAAATCTTTATTTTGATTAAAAGTTAATGATATAAACAATTAGAATATTTTCATTCAATGTGATGATGATAAAATAAATTAGTAAAATTATCAACCCGAATAGTAATTGTTGAAATTTTTAATAATTAAATTGAGTATTGAAAACATGAGGTGATGTAGGTAAATAATGTAGAGCAGACATCAAGACTAGCTAGACACAAAGGAGACAATGAGACAAAGGAAAGCTTATTGGGAAACGAACACGAAATGTCCTATGTAGTTCAAGTGTTACACAAGATTGCGAAATCCATTCACCCCACAAACATGCTATTTACATTCAATTATTGCAATCTTCTAGTTTGAAACATTTTTATTATGGCATCTCAATAAAAAAATGTTTTAGACATACATGTCTAAAACAAAATATAATAGCGAATCTCATGATTCTCGTGTCACAAGCCATGAATAGCAAAGATGTAGAGAAGAAGAGCAGAGGACTCAAAATATGACTTTTTGCTCATTCTGAAACTTTTTCATTTTTTCTCATAATCTTTTTATATGAGGCTTCCCTCATTTTTAACCAGGAATGAGAATGAAAGGGAATGTTAAAGGGTTTAAACCAAGTTTAAACGAGGTGTCCGAGAGTAGTCCCTTTGTCTCGATCCATGTGAGCTGAGTGGGGATGAAGTTGGGGATGAAGTAAAAAAGACGAAAGGGTTGGTAGGAGATGTGGTGGGACGTGCGCGGCGCCGTGCTCAGAAAGCCCATCTTCCTCCGGCGAGACACACCGCCCCTACTGTCTGAGATAGTGATGGAATGAGGGCCGTGGTGGTCGTCCTCGTTTGCCACTTCGCGGCGGCCGCCGCGATTAAATGTCATTTTAAAAATGATACAAGACTGCCACATAACGAGTGCGAGCACTTTTGCTTCGCACTCTTCAGTTACCCGAAGGACGGGAGGCCTTTGAATCAATCCATCGAATTCGAAAAAGAGGATCATCTATTCATTAAACTAGGGTGCTGGGAAGGTAAAAAATATTTTTTTTAAATAATACGATATACATATTTTACAATGTAATATTTCAAGTTGCAAATTTTAAAGTCCAAATATTAAAATGATTAATTTGATTATTAATCAAATAACTCATTAAATCTTAATTATCCACAAATACCAATTGATTCCTTAACTAGTGTGTTTTTTTTACAAATCATGTAATTTTAGTATATATTTGTTAATTTCAATAAAATATATTTTTATTCTGTATACGGAATTAGTGAATGGAATATTAAAAATTTAACTTTTTTAGCATCTCCTTCCAAGCCATGCGAAGTAGAAGACTGCGTCGCTGCCCAAAAGAGAAAGGTGACACATAATTCGACGCTATTCTGTTGCTGCAAAGGAGAATATTGCAATGGAGTCGTGAAGATCGGAGAGAAAGAAGACGAAGAAGATGAGTCCTCATTCCCTGAAGCCTACGGGGAAGAGTTTCACGGAGAAGTGTCCCCGCTTCATCACCAACCACCTCTCGTTATCATTTTTTGGCTACTAGGGTCAGTGGGCCTTCTGACCTTCATCGCAGCGACTTTTGGGATCCTATGGAGGAATCGTCGATTGAAGCCTTCGCTTCCTTCCCCTCCTGGTGATGAAGAAGAGGCAGGGGAGTTGCTCGCCACCTCTGACCCTGCTCTTGACCTCCCGATTAACCTTCTCTTCGAGTTGGGTTTCGGGAAGTTTGCGACTGTTTGGGCGGGGGATTTAGCTGGTCAGACCATTGCTCTCAAGATCTTTCCATTAGAAAACAAGGAATTTTTCGACAATGAGCGCTGTGTGTACGGAGCTCTGGCTCGAGTTCGACCCATTGGACGAAATATTTTGTTCTACCAAGGATGGGAAGAAGTGAAAGGTCGACCAGCTCTGGTTCTTGAACGTCTTTCATCTAACCTTCGGGAGTTTCTCATGGTCGAAGGAAGAAAGCTGACTGGGATTGAGACACTCAAAGTTCTCCGGGGTATTGCCAATGGTCTCTCTTTTCTTCACGGAGACAACAAAGATGAACTTGTCATTGCCCACAGGTATATTTTATTAAAACACTTTATTTTTTCAATTTTAATTTTTCCAAAAATTAATTATAATAAGCATGAGCCAGATTATTACAGATAAATTACAGATGGAATAAAAGATTTTGGACAACTTTGGTTAATCGATTTTTATTTTGTGCATTTAACAGAGACTTAACCTCGAAGAATGTCCTCATAAGTGAAGATCTTCGAGTTGCATTGAGTGATTTTGGCCTCTCCGTTTTAACTCGTGGATCTCGGTACTCATGGGCGGGCCATGAGCGTCAGGCTGAATTTTCTTCCTTAGCTGAAGCAGGAACACTTCGCTACATGGCTCCAGAACTCTTGGAAGGTGCCGTTAATCTCAAAGACTGCGAAAATGCACTCAAACAGGTAAAGTTCATGTTTATTTATTCAAGCCAAATGATTTTTTGAACAAATAGCAGACATACAAAGCTCTCTTTCGTGTGCTCACATGATGGATTTTGTTTTTTCAGGCTGATGTTTATGCAGGAGCTCTTGTGCTCTGGGAAGTTGGATGTGTCGGGGAGGAGATCTCTCTTTCTCCAGGTTATTCTCTCCCGTATGAACGCGAGCTCGGAAAAGATATCACAATGGAGGCTCTGAGTGCCACTGTGGTTTCCCGAAGGGAAAGACCAGGTTTCTACTCATGGCGAGACTGTTCACTCTCGAGGGCCTTGAGAGATACATTGTCCGAAGCATGGGATCCAGAACCCGAAGCGAGACTCACTGCCTTGTGCATAGTCCAACGTCTTGCTGACCTCCAAGCAGGAGTTGGAGTCGGGGGAAATAGTCCACTGGAGTCGCTTCCAGCGTCGCCCTGGACGGGAAGAAATCCCTGCCAGCAACGGAATCTGCTTGAGCCATCAGAGGAACAATCCGAGTTCTTGGTCGTTTCCACGAAGCATCGCCCTCCTTCAGAATCGCTTTCAGTCTCAGGGGCTGCCACGGTCTCGACCGAACTCTCGGCTGATTTCCCTCAACCACATCCACACCCAGCTCCGCCTTTCACATTTACCCAAAACCTCCTTCGTTAATTAGAATTAACTAATCTTATGGCGATGATGATATTTGAGTAAGATGATACTATGAGTAAGATGATACTATGAGTAAGATTTAAGGAGCCTTCACAGGCTGGGATGATCATTGTGCATTTAAATGGAAAGGAAAAGGTGAAACGACGGGATTTATTGCCATTCATCGTTCTAAATATTTCTCGACTATTATTGTTTAATATATTAATTGAAATACAATGTTAATATAAGATGAATTACTTTGAATGGCTCTCAGCCCCACCGACGTGAGATATCCATGCAGTACTCAATGTCAGTGACTTGGCCATATTAATTTAATTTTGTTAGGTCCATATATAATTAAATATTAATTGACTAATTAATATATTACTTAAATAATGATATATTGATGATTAATAGGTATACATAATATAATGCTTGCCCAGACAGCTCCCTACCTTTGTGATCACGCTTAATTTCATTTCTAAAGATGAAGATTGTTAATTAAATATTATAAAGATTATTTATAATTTAAGTTTATATAAAATTCATTATTATTTATATAATCATAATCATTAACGAATACTTTATTAAAATCATTAACTAAATGTGTAATTTTAGAGTCTTAAAATATTGTGTGTGACAATGAATTCTAATTCATCTTCAAACCAACTTTGGCCTTTAGTTATTTAGCAATCGGATTAATACAATTGTTTTTTATTTAGATTTTTGTAGAGAAACGATATGAGATTCTCATTTACATGCATTTACTTATTTTCTGAGAGAGAGCTTTAGAACGCGTTAAAAAGGATGTGGAATAAAATGAAACGTTACCTATTTGTTTTTATATTATTGGTCTTCTTATTACCTACTTGTGTGTTACCTCATCGCATTCAAAATCGTCTTCGTTAATCATTATTATGAAGTAATTAATAATTGCATATTTTATATAATTAAAAAGGCCATATCAATGTATAATATTTACTATGAGTAACTTGTTAGTATTTAGAAGCGCGTGTTTTCTATTTGTTTTATAGATTACCTAATAGCAAACTGATAACAAAACCTAATCACACTTTCAGGTTTATCTTGAATCTATCTTTAGGCATTACATCATTTTTAAAATACTGCTATTTAACAAAAAACATAATAGTATATATGAAATCCATAATACCCTTTAAAACCAATATCATTTCAATCACTAGTTCTGTCGGATTTATCTCTCTGTCTGTATAGGCATATACATTTAACTTTTTCTTCCGGTAATAATGCATCAGGTAATAATTCAGGTGATAATAATGCAATTTATCTAAAGATGAAGCGTCCACAGGATACTCCATACCCCATATGATCACAAAGATATAGGAAAGCAGACACGTCAAAAAATCCCAAGTCAACCATACCATGCATTAATGCATTATAAAAACTTGCTTTGTTAGGACTGAATTAATATTATAGGCTACTTGAGTTTATTTATTGATGCATCATAGTTTTATCGTTATAATCTAGATTTAAGCTTTTGAAAGACAAAGGTGTGTGAAAGGAAAGTATAATAGAGAAAGTTGGATATAAGATTTGAAAGGGAGTGTCTTTGAGAGATCATATGACGGAGAGATGGGAGAGTGAAGACTCTCCTCTGAGTGACGTATAGGGAGATTCATTTTCTGCAGCACCTTCTTTCGCACTCCCTGTAGGTTTTTTAGCAAACCTTCGCCCATATATGAGCTAAACTCTATTTTACTAATTGTCACGAGTCCAGACCCCGACTTCGGAATTTTTTACAATTATGTTAACATTTTCCCCCACTTGAAAGGAATCAAAGGTGAAATTGAGCAAAATCCTAATCAGGAGAAGAACGTGAAGATCTAAAATTTTAATTGTCAGGTTTTATTAACATTTTGAAAAATTGATTCTCAAAGATTTTAATTGTAATTTAAATGTTTGGGTGATCTTTGTGTAGTATTATTTAATGTTGGTTGAACGAGTTAACTCTGATCCTTTTTTAAATACCTTGTGAGTCATCTGATATGGTTTGTGAGCCAAAAGGCGTTGCTCTTATTTAGTTGAGCAATTAATCATCATTTATACAGAGAATAACGTTACAACGTTGATATTTCCTTATACGGAAGATGACGAAGAGGCTTTTTATCACTTAAATTATTTATTATTCTTTTGATACTCATATATTATAGCTGAGCAGTTTTTAACTTGAGATATATTCTAATACAATTTACCTTTTAATTCCTCTCTTCGTCCGAGTATGGAGAGATGGAGAACTGAATTTGGAAGTATTACTTCGAGACAACTTAAATACAATTAGATTTAAACGTATTATGTATAGAGTATACTTTATAAATGTGAGATTACCTATTTTATTCATATAAAAACTATTTCGGATGAATTAAACGAGACGACGGTTTTTACAAATTCTCGAATTTTGAGATACGAAACTGTAAGTTTAACCTTTTAATTTTTATTAAACTCTAAAACACATTATTAAAAGTCTATATTTAAATATTTTAGTTCTAAGCATTAAAAATGAACTCGATTGATGATGAAGATAAACCTCCTGCACCTCCTGTTCGACTTACGAGTAATAGGTACAGCAAAATGAAACAATTACATCACTGTTGAAAAGACAAACTATTATTAAGGATCATTCGTGATTTTAATAATAAAATATATTTTAATTTATTAGACCGGATCCGAATTCAATAGTTCCAGTGGATCTCCGCCCTTTACCCAAAGAACCAGAGAACGAGAAAAAGAAGTCGAGTAGTAAAATCATGAAGTCTGTGAAGTTGAGCAAATCCAAATTGGACTCTGGAATGGAGAAACTCAACATTTCTTATCCAACTAATTTTGAACATACTGTTCATGTCGGCTTTGATCCAATCACTGGCGAATTCACTGTAAGTTTTTTAAAAACAAATCTCAAAAGTCATCTTTTTTCAATTTCTCTTTGCCTTTCTCTTGCTTAATGATCTCATTCTGACTCTCATGCTCATTTCATTGATCTCAGCCTCAGTTGAAAGTAAGTGTAAGAAATACGCTTATTGTTCTTATTAATTTTAATTTCTTTTAATCTTAAATAAACATACTTCTCGAACATTAATATAAGACTATTAAGATTAAGATAAAATAAAACATACTTTTACTTTATTATTCTTAAATACTAAAAAAAACAATTACTTACATTTTAATTGCCTTACTCAATTCTGTTAGATATACTAATTTTGTAGAATACTTCTTTATGGACATTTACTAATGATTCTTTACTAATTATTGCGTACAATAGGGGATGCCGCAAGAATGGAGGGTAATGCTGCTAAGCTCAAATATCACCAAACAAGAACAAAAGAACAATCCACAGGCAGTTTTAGATGTTCTCAAATGGTTCGACTCAAAGGCAAACAAACAAGAATCAAAATACATGACGAAGGTGGTTAATGGTAAATGAAATTCAAAATTTTAGTTTATTTGATTAATGCTGAAGCTTTTCTCATTGCTGCCGTTGATTTAAAAAATATTAAGTATTTATAATAATTTATATTATTAACTATTTTTTATATTCATAATTTCGTAATGCTCTCGATCAAACCCATTAAGTTATATTTGATACAGAATCGAGCTAGAGAATTTTATACAGCTCTATATTATATTTAATATTTCATTCTTTCAAAGTTTATTACAACAAGTGAAGAGATTTTAAGAAATGGAAAAAACTTTTTCTTTTTATAATGTGCATATTCGTATACCTACTATAAAATAAATAGCATATTTTATAAAAATGTAGTATTTTAATTTTTTTGAAAGACATTAAGGATTTTCGACTAAAAAGGCTAAAAATTAAGCAATACTGATTCTTTTGTGTTTATTGTTATATAATATAGCATTCAAATGATTAAATCTATATATTAAAAATAAATATTAAAATAGATTTTATAAATAATAAAAGCAAAATAAAATTGCAAACTAATTTTAACTATGTTTAAATTTTCCTAATTTTATTTACAGATTCGCATCATTCGCATAATTCGCATTCGAGTCGAACGCCAACGTCTGGAAGTCACCCATCAAGTTCTCCTCCGACAACTCCTGAAACTCCTGGGAAAGATACGGACGAGGTCGAGAACGTTGCTCCTCCTTGTTCACCCGTGTCAGCCCCACCACCTCCACCTGTCTCAGCTCGACCTGAGCGAACAAAGTCGATTTATACAAAACCGGTTGAGGTCGAGCACATGACCGGGGCGCCAAATGGGTCTTCCCTCCTTGATAAAAATTGCAACGGTCCGCAGCTTGGGTCATCCCCTCCGATGGTTCCTACAGAACAAGTAGCAGCTGAAGTTCGCCCCGATCGAGCCGAGAGACAAAAACGAAAGAAAATGTCCGACGAGGAAATTTATTCCAGATTACGTGGAATTGTGTCAATTGGGGATCCCAGTAAAAAATATAGTCGGTTAGAGAAGATTGGGCAAGGAGCGAGCGGAACTGTTTTTACTGCACTTGAAGCTTCCACGGCACAACAAGTCGCGATTAAAACTATGAACCTAAAGCAACAACCGAAGAAAGAACTCATCATCAATGAGATTTTAGTTATGCGACAGAACAAACACGCGAATGTTGTGAATTATCTTGACTCTTATCTGGTCGGAGATGAACTTTGGGTTGTAATGGAATATTTACCTGGTGGATCCCTCACTGACGTTGTCACTGAAGTAATTCAAAAATCCTTAATCCTTAATTTAGCTCAATGTTTTTGTCTTGCACATTAGTGCATTGACATTTTCTTTGTTCAATGAGTATTCATGGTTGTATTCTATGAATTAGACTTGTATGGACGAGGGTCAAATCGCAGCTGTATGTCGTGAAGTTCTTCAAGCACTTGAATTTCTCCACGGGAATTCTGTCATTCACAGAGACATCAAATCTGATAATATTTTACTTGGGATGGATGGATCTGTTAAATTAAGTAAGCCTAGAATTAAAGTTAAATTAATTCCTTCACAGCTCTAAATAATTATTGCTTACTCATTAATTTTATTTGTAAAAATTAGCCGATTTTGGATTTTGTGCTCAAATAAGTCCGGAACAAAACAAAAGAACAACAATGGTAAGAAATATTTAATATACACTATATTTTTTCTTACGCCTAGTTTTCTTTGTTTGTATTATAGTAATTGTAATTGTGTAATAGTGTAATTTGAAAGTTTTTAATTTAATATTTAATGACAATAGTAAGAATTATGTGCATAAGTATTTACTTGACTTAATTTCTCAAGGTTGGAACTCCATACTGGATGTCACCAGAACTAGTCACAAGAAAACAATACGGACCCAAAGTGGACATTTGGTCACTTGGAATCATGGCTATTGAAATGATTGATGGAGAACCTCCTTATTTGAACGAAAATCCAATCAAGGTATTAAAATAAAACATTTATTTAAACATTTATTCTTTATAATTAATAGTTTTGTATCTCTAACTTTTTTAATTGTTTAGTACCTAATTATTTCATTTTGTAGAAAGTATTATAATTTAAAATATTTAAAATGTCCGAATTACTGAACAGGCCTTATATCTCATTGCAACGAATGGGAAACCCGAGATAAAAGACCGAGATAAATTGAGTCCCGAATTCCAAGACTTTCTCGATGCCTGTCTTGAAGTTGAGGTCGAAGCGAGGAAAAATGCTTCTGAACTCCTTCGCCATCGATTCCTCGGGAAAGCGAAACCGTTGACTTCTCTCACACCACTCATCCTAGCAGCTAAAGAAGCCACCAAGAGAACTTCCTAACAATTCCACTTCACCTACACCTTCATCGGTTAAAAGAAACATTCTTTTCATTTTGAGTTTTTACTAGCAGCTAATTGATTGCTAATTAACGTTTTATCCTTTTATTAAGTAAAAATTAAATAATTGCATAAAATATCATTTTAATCTTCAAAATAAGTAATTGATATCACAATTGAAACATCACGAAAACACTTCACCAGAGAAGAGAAATACCTTCATAATTAAATTATTTGTTTATATAATCCATTCTTTCATGAATACCACAAAACCTTTCAAATTAAATGCAGAAGAATTCTATAAATCTATATTAAAAATATATCTTAAATACACTTATATCTAAAAAAACTGTCTTCTGTCTATCAATTTAACTAAAAGAAAAAATATTATCAAAATGCGATATACGAAGTGTTGAAGAATAAGAAATTATAAAGACGTACTCAATAAATTAACTATAATGTAAAAAAATAATTAGTTAAAAAATCTAAAATAATTAATAAGGCATCTATAAACCAACCAATCCCAACACTCCTAAAGCTCTATACTTAAATTAGACCAATAAATAAATAATAAACACTAGGCTTATTAATATTATTTAACCAATTTAATAAGATGTTGTTTTTTGTTCTCAATCTCTGAGGCTCTTTTGTGAATTTTATTAGAATAAAACAAGTATGGTTACTTGGATAGTTAAATGTTTTAGTTGTTTAAGTAATTTCTGTTTATTCGTGCTCTCATGCGTGATCAGAATTTTATGTAAGAGCCCGAATAAATATTGTAATTTCAAAAATATAGGCCATTTTGTGCCATACACACTATATTTACGAAAATACTTCGAAAAATGTGAAAATAATTTTATTGTATTTAATTTCCTCAAGTTTTAGACTTTGTATCTTATGATTTCCACAGCTTACCATTTCCTATAAAGTAAAATGTAGTTAATTGAATAAAGTATTTTGTTTTTATCAAATCTTTCACTTCTCAGTTCATAAAACATTAATATTTATAATTATTATCAACTTCAATTTTTAATCCTACATGGGTAATCTTATTTTAATCTATGTTAAACAACCCACTAATTCATGTAAAATGCAAAAAATGAACAAAACACGAGATTTGTTTTTGAAATTGTTTTTGGTTTTTTGCTTATTTTTATTTTTTCTTGTTTTTTTTGTAATTCGTTTAAAATTTTTATTTGGCTTTCACAATTTTTTTCATATTCTTCCTCCATTGAACAGAGTGTGTGTGGGTGTTACAATGAAACGTGGGGGAAAGGGGGGCGGGGGGGGGGGGCCAAATTGGGGCACACGAGAATTGCGGCCATACAAGTTTTCGTCAGGGGGAAAGGGACTTGTTGGATTTATTTTCTTATCGTTCCGTAATATATTTAACTCGTAGGTGTTTGTGGTGGGGAAGTCTTGTAGTCAACTACGTGGTTTCCTTTTTTACTTCTTCCTACTTCACTTGTTATCATTTTTACTGGCTCGAAAAATTTGGAAAGAAACTCCAGAAGGCACAGGAGTCACCAACGACAAAAGACAATTATAATTATAGTTACAATAGTAGTAATTATAGTAGTTAGAATAATGAATCGAAGAAAAAAGAGGCTTCTGACGTCTGACCATCGAAACACCTTGGGTTCAGTTGCTCTTCTGCTTCTTCTTCCTCCGCTTCTCCTTCACCCCCATCATGGAGCAGATCCAATTGCCCGTCTGGCAAAATCAACCCAATTAAAACTCCACTTTCACTCAATCCCTACAAATCTAGAAGTAATTGAAGTTACTCATTACATCTTCCTCCTGGTCTTGATAGAGAAGATAATTGTTTAGCTTCTCCTTCTTCCTCTTCACGTTATTTCCAAATTCTTCGTCTCCAACTTCCATGTCATATCCGTCGGACATTGGCACTCTGCTCCCTAGACTAGAAGACATCTAAAAGAAAATCAAACCATTAGAATTAAATCCAAATTAATAGCCAATAAATACTCATCCTAAATCCCAATTCATTACGTAGTTACAGATAACTTAATTAGCCATTGCTAAATTCAATTTACATTTGTACTGCCCAAGGTGAGAGCAGGAAAATCGCTCTCCGACTCCAATTGGTATTTCTTTGTCCTTTCTCCTTCTTGTCCCAAAAAATCTTGGCTTTAAAAGAAAACAACTCGTTTTAAATGCATTCTTTATAATCGTTACTAAAAAACTATTAGAATTAAACTTATTTCTCAGTCGGTTAAAAAGCTCATTAGATAAATAATCAACATGGTTGGTCAGAGTTGGATCCTTTTTCATCATGTTTAAAAAAATTAAGCATATTAAATTCCCAAGCCATCCACTGTACCTGGTCAAAAAGCGATGGAGAAAAGGGCAGCTTTGACCCTTAATACACGACCCTTCTGCCCAATACCGACAAGTGATCATATCGTGAGAGAATTTACAATCCTTTCCTCGCCTACATGTTCCTTCAACAAAAAAGTATTTGCAGGGTCGAACTCTTGCCCTACAAATGAAAACATGTTTTATTCCATTAGTTTAAATTAAATCACAACGAGCCCACTTTAAAACTATTTACAATATTTATAAAGTAAAAAAATTAATTACTTTCGGCGGTTCGACTTTTTCCCCGTCCCAACACCAAGGATCGGCGGATAGTCAAAAGTTCCATAATCCGCATCTTTGGATGAAGTATCCGTGAAGTCGTCACAATCTCCAAAAACGTCTTCGCCATACTCTTCACAATTTTCATAGAACATCTGACTCTCGCAGTCACCCGTCTCGTCATTCTATATGGCAAACCATAAAGAAAAAAGTCAAAAATAGGCTAAAATTCTTCATAATTTATCAAAATTCAAAATTTTAATGCAAAAACCTCTGTAAACAGAGTCCAGCATTAAGATAAAATCAAGAGTTAACCAAGATACAACTTAATAAATTCCCTATACTCCAGCGTCATTGAAATCCATGTGGAGTAAAAGCTCGGCCCCAAGAGTGTACTATATATACGAACCATAGCCTATCCTTCCCTTGTGTTGTTTGAAAGGAGAGACAGTTAGCAGTCCCCTGGACAAGGTCGGACAACACATATGGTTGGTGAGCACAAGCCAACCTCCATTTTTTTCATCATTTCATTTTACACCTTATTAGCATGGCTGTTAACTAAACTCACTAAACAATCCACATGGCCATTAGATCTTTAAATCATACCAAATGAAATGGCAGTCTTAAATGGAATATGAAAACTACAAACAAACTCTTTGAGCAATGAAGAACTTTTATAAAATTTAATCTAATAGGGCTATTTAATAGTAGAACTATTTACTAATCTAGCCAACCCCAATCAATATAAACCCTAATAAACCCATTATTTAGATTAGGATATTTGGAAGACTTACATAGTTCCAGAAATCGGTCGTTTGGATCTCTTGTGGATCAACGAGGTCATGGCATGGAAAGAAACCAAGAGGCTGAGGTGGAAACGGATCCCAAACAAATGTCTCGGTCTGAACTCCCTTCTCGTTCTCTCGCCGAGCCATGAAGTGAATTGGGAAGAAACTCGTGGCGCTCTTTCGGTATACCTCGTACTCTTCCTCCTACACAAATAAAAATTTAAATCAGCCAACTAATATCATCAAGAAACTATCTCATCAAACTCCACTAAACTCATTGAAAAAACTCTCAAAAATAAATATGATATTTAAGGGAATTTGGGATGTGAAAAGGTGGGTGAGCTTACATTGAAAACGTCTCTAAACTCAGGTAGAGCAGCGTTGAGTGGAGCCTCAGCCTGCTCAATGGCTTCAATCGTCCTCAGATGCGTTCTGAAAGAGAAGAGGAGGTCTTCGTCTCCCTCCATCGTCGTGATCGGAGACACGACGCGAGGCGGGAGCGGATTCCTCCGCGGGATCTGAGCGGCCCTTGGGCCAACGAAAGGTGCAAAGGCAGAGGTGGACGAGTGTCCGAGAGTCGCGAGTGACTCCGCATAGGGTCGCGGAGAGAACAAGAGAGAATAGTCAGTCGGAGCTTCGCCGAAGAACTCTCTCATCGAGTGGGCAATGGTGTATTTTTCCGGAGGGTCACGGTGGATTCGCAGGGCTCGAAAGTCCCATAACGTCTGCCGCTCCTCGCGGGCCCACGGGTTACTCCCGCCTTCCCGGCTCTGTTCTCCTTCATCGCCCCAAATCGCCGCCACCTTAAAAACACCAACAAAGACACCAACATTAAATTACACATTCAAATAAATCATCACTACAATAAATTGAATAATAAATGTCATTGAACAATCATCAATGATTATATATGTAATGTGTAATCATCATATATGATTATACATTACTCAATCAAGGTAAATTTATGAAAAGGTAATTGTCATAGTAAATAAGCTTGACGTAATTCATAACTTCAATAGCCAATATATGGCAAATGTCAATCTAACTCATTTTATATAATTTATGTCCTATAATAAAACTAATGATTCAATTCATTCAATTCGTATGTGCTCGTTGAGCAAATTAAAGAGTTGTTATGCAAGGGAAGTGCAAGGAACAATAATAAATAATTGTAATGGCTCAAGTGTCAAAAGCCGTCCTTTGGTTCATTCATAAGACTCTCTTGGAGGATCCTTCATTAGCATACCTATGAAGATACCCAGGTGTGCGTGTGTTAGCTAAGGGGGTGGTCCGTGCAAGGAAGGGTGAGGGTGGAAGCGGGAAACTGGGCGTATCGAACCAAGGAGAAGCCGTGTATAAACGCCGTAAACTGGGGTTTTTTCCATAGCTCATACTACGAAGGTCATTAACACTGGTGTGTGTGTGTGATGCATATGGGAGTAAAGATAGCCGGTGCCATCACATGGCACTCCTCAAGTTCTTTCTCCGTTCTCTCGTATTTTTAAACTTCAATTTCTTTTGCTTCCTTCCACAAAAGTCGTCACTCCACAAGATTAACATCGCTTATATGAATATTAACCTCGGAACTCACTACGCCTCTTCGCGATAAACATGGGATTTGGATTTGCCCAGCTTTTTCCTACTTCAACCCCAATGTCAAATTAAGTATGCATTCAGAAATAAAGGAGATCAACGCTTGGAATATTCAATGATGAATGCAAAAATGCAAATGATGAGGAGGATTGACAAATTATGTTTTAAATAATAGCGAACCTTCTCGTCGAATTTTGAAAGGAAGGTGAGCAATGTGTCCATCTCGTCCTTCTTCTCTGGTTCGGGAGCGGGAGGCGGCTCTTCGGGAAAGTTGGTCCAAAAGAACTGTTGAGCCTTTGGAGTTTCCCCTCCCCATCCACTGTCAAAATTCTCCTTTTCCTCTTCCAACTCCTGGAAAATAAACAATCAAATGAGTTCAAATTGTCAAGTTTTGATGGCCAAAGACTCGAAAGCTTGTGATTAGGTACTTGTGCATAAATGCAGAGTGGATTATTATTATTTATTACTTGAAAGCTGAAGTTGTTCCGATTCTGCGGGAGCATTTTGTTTAGGTTATGAGCCTCGTTGGCGACCAAGTTGTTGTTGTTGTTGTTCGGCTCTCCGCCGAAGTAGTTTGGGGTGCTCGTGAGCGACTCCGACTTTCGGACCCACTCCTTTCCACTGCAGATCTTCTCAGACGGAAAGAAGGGAGTAAAGGACTTGGGAAGAGACCCCATCTTTTCTTCAGACAGTTCCAAACCTTGAATTGTCAAAAATCAATTTCATCTTAAATCCACCGTTCGGCTCAAAAGCCATTCGAAAAAACTTTTAAGAAATGCAAAAATGCACTCAAAACCACCAAACTGAATCTTTATGCTTTACAACGAGATGCACTAAACTTCATTATCGTTATTTTCTAATAATGAGAGTTGTAAAAGACTGATTGCGTAATTGAACTACATGAGTCTTATGAGCTGGCGCCCATTGAAAAACTCCCATTTGTAAATAGTCTCCGCCCACTGCCATCAAGAGCATATAATTGAAGATGAATGAAGACCCTTACCAATCCAGTCTGGGTTGACGAGGGACCATCTTGGATGACAAGGCGAGAAGATGTTGTCCTCCTTCTTGCAGGCGGGAAAAGTAGGTAGGGAGGCGGGTGTAATGGCGGGCCCGGTGGGCTCAATGACCATTCTCCCTCATGGCCAAAAGATACCTCCCGCGGGACTTACCCCCTCCGGAGAATATCCAGAAGGAGACGGGAACGACCCTGAAATCCAGAAGAGGCCCAAAGGTCAGTTAAGCTCGTGTGACTCGGTCTCTCCCCACCGAGTGGATGTGAGCGAGTGTCGTGGTAGACTTGTATCCTTCCAATGTTTGGGACTGTCGAGGAGGGCCAAGAAGGGGTCGGGGCTGTGAGTGGGTGGGGTGAAGGTACCTTGAGGGTTGTCTGGCTCTTCAGTGTCCCATGGGATGGGAGAGAGTGTAAGGGAGGCGGGTCGTGGTCGCGGCGGGGTCCCGCATGCAAGACTCGACCTCGCTGCTCGATGTCCCACTTCCTCGTCCTCCTACCCGAGACGAAGGCACCGCCACCTGGCGAACTCCTGCTTTTCCCCCACGCCCCACGCCGCTCCCACACTCAAGGTTGATTATCCCACACTCCCTCACCACCATGCATGCACCACAGTGATCATGGATCACCAGCACCGGCCACTCAAATCATCCTCATCCCCCTTCCCTTATCAACCACCTTCTCACGTTTTTTAGAGTCGCTCGAGAACGTTCGCCTCATTCCTTTCCTCATTTAGCTAGTTATTCCAAGTAGTCTTTATTTAGTTTGGGTACAAATGGAAATGGTCGACTAAGGGTCAATGTTGCCTTTCCTGTACTTAATCATGTGCTATGCTTATGGACCTTTTAACTAAATTAAATGAACTCTTTCTAATCCTTTTTATGTATCCTTTTGCATGGCTTCTTTATCAGGGATTTATATGTGACACTATACTTAATTTCCTATTATATAAATATCCTACATATGAAGCCGCTCTATGTTGAACTTTGCATACGCAAATTGTTAATGTTCAACTTCAATTACTCATTTAAACTAAGAACTTTGCACTCTTTAAAAATAAAATGAAAATAGTTTCATTACTAATACGTTATGATATTTTTTTATTTTACCTGCTTCTTAATTTTAGAATAGATTTTGATTCCTTTTTTAGTCTAAAGAACCCTCTGACTCTTGACTCTGACCATTATTTTAGGTTATGATAAATATATATATGAAATCCTTGTAATTAAAATAAAACGAGATGCAGTTATTATAAATTATATAGGTAATTAAGTTTAATAAAACTGATAAATATATAAGTACCTAGGTAGTTCTATTTGTCATATTATACTTTATTGATGGAATGAACATGTGGCAGAGGTATTTTAACAATGTTACGAAAAAGAAAAATCAAGATACGGATTGACAAGAAGCATCGAGTAATTTCCACCAAAATAAAAAGGTTTCAGAAATCACTGTCATATGCCAATCCACACCGAAATTCTTCTTTCCGTCTTTTCATTCCGTCTTTCACAACTGCAATTTAAACTAGATAATCACAAAATATGACGAATATAAATACACATGTATAGGCACCTTGATACACTTTAACATTCATAAAGAAATATATACATTGTTCGAAATTTTGATCCTTATTAAGTTATCTCCTAAATTTCGTTGATATTTTGTAAATATTACCTGAAAACTTTGTATGAATTTCATTCATACACATATGACTCGCATCTTTGTCTCGACTTATTGTTTCATTCACATTTCATATAAATATTTGTAATAATTTTAAAGTGCGATCAAGTATTAAAGATCTAAAATGGGCTAATAATATAAGTAAGAAATACACAAATTACTTTAACATTAAATTATAATTTAAATTGAGACAATACAAATTGACAGTAATTATAGGCCGAGGTCTTCGAATTCATTGACATTTTTCAAAAGCTTCAAATGGTTGTCGACAATCTGAAGGAATTCTGGAGCACTGGGTAATCTTCCTGTTTGTAATTTTGACCAGATGGGAACATCTGAACAAAATTTTAAATTATTTATTGGTTTGGTATTTCTTAGATAAGATATCAAAAATAATTTATCATCATTTCATAATGGAACTACTTAGTTTACCATTGAAGTAAATTTCAAATGCTCCTGTGGAAAGTAGTTGCGTCTCGAGAAAGTTACAAAGGAAGAATCCCATGAGACAAGCGTAAATTTTATTTTGAAGAGCCCAAGTCCAAAACCCGAGCCATAAGTTGGGCAAGCCCAAGTAAATCATTGGATTCGTTCCAAACATAATACAGAAGAGAAACAAAAATTTCAGCGCGCTCTGAAATAAAAAAATAAATTAATCAATATTTAATCGATAAATTGCATTAATGAAGCCCATTAGGGTATAATAGAATTATGGGCTATCAAATATTAAACTTCTAATCCAACTTACTATAACACTAGCGATGGTTTTCTTGACTGGGGGAGGAGGATAATTTTCACCTTCTAATGTGAGTTCAGGGTCTGCAGATTAAAATGTCTTTTAATTAAGTAAAAAGTTTTAGCCTTTATAACTTTTAATTTTAAATGCAATTATAATAAAAAGTAACTTAAAAATCTTACGTCGTTCGTGAACGAACGCCGAGAACTGATCGAAGGCGTTCTTGTACCCTCAGCTATTGCTAAACACAATAGAAGTCCACAATTAAAATGAGACAAAACTTCATTGTTTGATTTAGCCAAAATCAATAATCTATACTCATTTTAACCAATATTATATTTCATTAATTCTTACCAAAAAAGAAATTTGAGCCTTGGACCCATGAATTTGGCTGCGGAGAGCCTTGACCCTGGTTCGGGTAAATCATGATTAAGAAATTTATCCGGCTCCGTAGTGCTTTCTCTTTCCGGATCCTTCTTACTCATTTGGTTCGTAAAAAGATCCTTGAGAGTCAAAACAATTGCGAGGATGAAGATATAATGATGAGGTCGTAGCTGGCCATTGAAAAAATCGGCCATTTTTCACTCACCCCCCATTCAAAGAATTAATTGAGTCTCTTGATTCATTGATTCCTCTTTTAATTTCAATCAATTCGAGTCAATCAGATTGAGGGGAATTCGTAAGCTGCGAAAGTAAAAATATAAAGCCAGAGGAGGGAGCCACCAGAGCGGAATGGGCGCTTTCCGCAATTCTAAATACTTCTTGCAGAATATATCCCCTATGGAAAGTGCAATGTTAACTCGAGCACAATGGATCATATGAAGACTACAGACAGGTGTATATCGGATCGCAAGTTCAATCCTCAGAATAGAACTCAGAAGGTATATATCCACTTTATGAGGTAATATACCCCCAAAACAAAACTAATATTATTGTACGAAGAACATTTTGACAATCTGCAGAAATCCCTAATTTGGAATCCACCCTATACTTTTTTGCAAAGTGAATACTCACGCTTATATAGCCAACATCGATTAACTTCCTCCACCCATTTCCCTCTTTCTTCCAAAAACCCACATCATTATATAACCTAATTTAACCCAATTATTTCTAATTTCCAAATATCTTGTGACTTTCTCGACCACTCAGCTTTCAAGTGTTCATTACATCAATATTAACCGAATTCAGTATTTTTAAATAAATTGTATTTATTCCAAATAAGATAAAATTTATTTTTCATGTTCGCATCAATGATATTTTAAACACTTAATTGTAATTAGGTATACAAAGAAATTCAAGAGAACTCTTTATTGTGGTTCGAACTCATTTAAAAACAGAAAACTTTCTCTGTCTCTCTGCTTCTGCCAGCTTTGATCTGCTGATCTCTTCTCTTCTTCAACAGCCAACAAAATCTGATTAAAAGCATAGTCAGGTTCGTAAACAATTACATAACTGAATTCATAAATAATTTAAACCTACTTCTGCCTCATTTAATAATCTAATATTGTTATTTTATTTACATCTTCACAGTCAGTCATTTTTGTTAAACTTTCACTTCTTACTCTTTCTCTTGTCTTATAAACTTCAAAATACATAAATTAATTATAACTATTTATACTTTTGAGGGTCAACATTTATTATTATAGTACAATGAACACATAAATTCACAATCAATAAAATTGAAAATTATCTATTTGTGTGAATACAAATTAAAATAGGTATGTAAATTGTTTAAAACAACATGCGTAATTTATACTATCAAACACAAGAAATGGTCATTATTTGATAAAATGATGTCGAATTGCCTCAGTAATGAGTTAATGACAAGAGGGTGAGTTAATTCATGACATTAGTAATGACTGGTAACGAGATTAGAGCAAATCCTTTTGTTGAAAATTTTACGCATAAATAAAGAAGTAAAAGAACACTATGACAATATTTTAGTTAATATTTAGTTTGTATTGACACTTCATCAGCACCTTTAATCTTAATCTCTATTGGACTCTTCATCCTCATATACGTCATAAGAATAATTACATTGATTATTTATACCGTAATAATTAATTAGGCCCATCATAACCAATTTATGAATCATTTTTACAAAATAAATCTCTAGTTCTTGAACCCTTTAGCGTTCCTATTGTTTTCTCGTATTCATTGTTCTCGTTAATACCTTACCTCTATGTATATTAATTTGATTCTGAAAATTAAGAAGTCTCTCATCTTCAAAAGATTTCTCACATTTTATTTTATGATTTCCTTTAAAATAAACGTAGTCAACAAAGATCTTCAAATTATTTATACATTTTGGATTTTTATTTGAAAGTCATTAAACCATTGCTAATATTTTAATTATTATCTCAACCTCAAGGCTTTCGTATTTATATTCTAGGATAAATAAATATGCCAGTATAGTTTCTGTTGCATAAAATTTATTTCTTTTACTTTATCCTAACCTTAGTTTGAGTCTTGTTTCAATTAACACTTTTAACATTTCAATGACGAATTCTCTTAAAGTAAATCAAAGGAAGGAGTTAGAGTGTTAATGATTTGTTTAAACTTTATCACAAATCCTCATGAACTGCTATTTAAGTATCATATTTAAGTGCTTGAAACATAAGTAAAAGGCTCAATTTCAATGAAAATGATGCCGGATGTTTTTTGAATAGATTATCTGTTTAATTGTAGCCGTCTATAAATACATTGTTCATTTTGAACTTAATCATTATTTACTTAATTCGTTGGGAAATTTTTAATATCTTGTCTTTTCTGAAATTTAATTTTTTTTCAAACACGTAACATGTAATACCTATACATTTTTATGCCATTTAAAAAAATTCATTCATATATTTATTTTGATTGTTAGCATTATATCTTAATATGCATATCGCACATGATTCGATTCAATGATATGATTTTGATTGAATTATGTTCATACTGTTGATAATATGAATAATTTCAAAAGTTAAATAAAATTATCTAACATCTGCCGAATTTCATCAATAAATGCATGTGGTATGCAATTGTGAGATTTATTTTTAGTTTTGAGATTCTGTATAATTATCTAATTGTATATATCGAAGTTATGTATGTATTTATTATAGGCATATAACTGATTGAGACGTGTTTGCTTTTTCCTCTTTTATAATTCTTTTCACACTTTTCTTCACTTGCTTCTTTATACAATACAATATTTGCCAAACTTGTTTGCTTTTTAAATATGAATCGAATAATCTCAATTTGAATCAAATTAATATTTATAAAACATTATTGCGGACAATCAAAGTTTGTATCTAAAATTAGCAATTATAAATCAAAACTTTTCCCAAAGTGTGCATTAATTTGATACATAATTTACATTTCATACTTTGTTTGCTATCGTAAACTCATTTCTAAGAATTCTATTTTCTACGTACCCTTTTAAAATTAATTTTAACGTTTATATATTGTCTTAATTTTCTTTATAATTGCTAATAAATAGTTTTGTATATAAAGATGGCATGATGTAATTACCAGCTTTTATTGTAATTGTAAATATAGTTTTAGAGTTTTACACTTGGTGAAAATACCGCCGATCTCAACCTGCATGTCACGTCAATCAGATTCGGAATGATACATTCTCATTATGGCCATCCTTTGCATGCTGATCAAAAAAGATGAAATTCTGTTAATAAGATCTTAACATTCTCACCTTCGAATTGAGTCTTGAGATTTCTCCACTGGAATCAAACTCCTTTATTACTCATGAGTAAAAAAAAAACAATATTATCTTTTTTTATTTTCTTTGGCTTCTTCTTTTTCAATTTAACCATTTAAACCACATGGTCTAATGAAACTAATCACATTTAGATAATTGCCTTTAGTCTTTCTCATTCCCAGTAGGAATATTTATGGAACCATTATTGGGCATTATATACAAAAGACCTCTCACAATTTTCTATGGAATGATAATGAAATAGCGCGTAAATCTCGGTTCAGAGAGACTCATTCCTACTGTTGTTCATTGAATAGTATAGGATAATTAGGGTATAAATGAGCTAATTAAAATAAATTAGCAAACCTTGGTGGGTTTAGTACAATGAATAGAGAGATGGATGCAAATAAGGTGAATAGTAAACAATATGTAGCTACTTATTAGGAATTATACGGAGGTGGTGAGAACGAAGGAACAGTTTTAATTTAACTTCAAAGGACTAACAATAAGTTCTGTGAGTAATTCTCCATTTAGGTTCAAACGAATTGGTGTGGCTTTGTTCGAAAACATACTTACTTACATCCATCAGTTAATCCTTTTCTCTCCACTTGGACTCATCTTTTTCAACTCGAGTTCTCAATGGTCCTTTTCTTTATTAAAATTTGAAAAAGTTCATTTGTACATAAAAGTTCAATTCTCCTCTCTGCATTTTCCTTACAATTACAAGAACGCCAATAAAATGGGTAACGTGTCAATATACTAATTTCATTTAATTCCACTTTCTCGTTTATTAGTATTTTCCTTGAGTTTAACGAGCATTTGTAACTTTGCGAGAAAATGATCTGTTTCCTCTTATTGTAAAGTTGTTAGTTTGTTCTACTGAGTACCTTATAACTTATAAATAATATACCAGTATGAAGCAGTACTTGGAAATTCACGAGAGTAATAAATGTGTATTTAAAATAAGCTTATTTTATTTTATTGTTGGATGAAGGTAATGGAAAGTTTATAGTCCATTACAGGGGCTTGCTCACCTATGTCCTCAGCCGTTGTTGTTCTACCTCAATTGACGACTACGATGTGATAGCTAATATACCTTTACTTGATAGTTAGGCACAGCGACAACAAAGTACATTTCCATCTCTATTAGACATTATTGGTAGTGTTGTGTGTAGTGAGCCAGCAAATTGAATAGAATATGTGGATAAAAAGTAAATTAGCTTTTTGAGTCTTTTCGTATGGTAGAAAAAGGAGATTTAGAGTCAATTCCTTTCAGTTCACATTTGTCGCCGGTCTCCAATCGACATTATATAACCCACAAAATACACACATTTCTCATCCACATCCTTTTCATTACATACTAACTAATAATAGTTATATTAGAATATGAAAGAGGAGTTAGGTTGGTTTTGAAGTTGATTTATCCTCTGGTTCAGTTTATTAGACATCTTTCATCTGTGTGGGGTGCAAATAAAGACTTTCAATCGTGAATTTGATAAGGAATTATTAAAGATGCCGTTTATATTGTTATCAGCATCTCGCTATACGAGATACCGTCGGCCGTCGACGTTCTTCACTATCGGAGAAGTTCCGGGCGGCGAGTCGGACGATGAAAATTACAATGAACTTGACCTCGATGAAGATGGACCGCAACGAAAAATTTCAAATCCGATCATCTACTCCTCAAACTCCAGTTTAGGTAGGTAACTATTTATTAAACTAATTAATATTTTCTTTTTAATGTATCTTACAGCTCAATGAAATTAATATTAATTACTTGTCTATTGAATATTGAAACATTGACCTTAATTAAACCTGTGTCACTACTTACCTTTATACATAATAAATCAACTAAGAATTGCATAAATATATTCATTAATTTATGATACATTATAAATATAACCATTAGACATCTATTTGGGAGATTAAATGAGACGGAGGGATTTTCCAAGAATCCCTTTACTGACTGAGAGCAAAGGTTATATAAAATATAGTGGAATTTGTTTATTAATACGAGGAAGGATATTTTCATACCAAATAATAACAGCCATGAATTCTCAGATCCTCATTAACTATTCTTCGAAATTCTCCTTATCCATTTTGTCTGAATTAATTATGCATGTTCATGTTCGGTGGATTGCTTAGGGCATTTGCACTATTAAAACCACGATCTTAATTTAAATTCAATTAACATTACATTTCCATTCAATACTCCGCTACTCCTCGTCAGCTCAGGTTAATGTTCTCCAGGCTGGTCGTAAAGTAAATAGAAACATTCACCTAACAGTGATTTTTACAAACTCCAAATACTTATTAGTGAAGCCATAATAAAAAATAATGTTACATTCTGTTTCACAGTATAGTGAGGCGTGCAAAAACTTTCTCTATGATGCCAATTAGTTGAACAGTTAATAAACAGTAATAATGAAAATATTCCATTTTAAGAATCAATCAATTTGGTTCAGTTTAAGTGCGATTTTGTCCTCGCGAGAATGCTCTCAAGGATCCTCTTAGGATCCAAATACTACATTTCCAGATGAAAATTTTATCATTTATAACTATCATTTAAATCCATTTAATAACTTGTGAAATCTGTGAAATTGTTACAAACGTTATTAAAATATTTAATAGTAATTATTTTGCAATCATCGACGTGAACTGAAGATCCTTAACATGTGCATGATGGGGTTTGAGAGTTACTTGAGTGCCTACGCGGCTATGTACGCTACTAACTATGGGATTCTTAATGAATTCGGGTTCCTCTTGTTAGAGAGCGAGGACGAGATGGCTTGGGAGCTTTCTGAAGCTGGAAAAAGACGACGAGAATCAATTGCACCGGCATCGACGGGACTTCAACAATGGGTTAATTTGGGCGTCGAGAAGAAGCGCGAGGAAGGAACAGATCTTTTGTCGCTTGGGAGGAAAAAGAAGCTTTCTTATGAAGAAATCAAAGAGCTCGTTCTCTCTGGGAAAGCCAAAGAAGCCAAAGCGGCGGTCAGAGATGCAGATTGGGATGTTGGGGAGGAAATTCGATCCAGATTGTGGCCGCTTCTGGCAACCATTCATGAAGCTTCAAGAACAACGATTCCTGGATTCTATGAAGAACAACTCGAAGAGATATTTGGAACACAAGGTATTCATTTACTCTAATCATTTTAAATAAGATTATGATTTATTTAAATTTTTATTTGTGAGAATCATGCCAATTTATATATATATATATTTGGATTTAGAACTTTCAGAAGAGCAATTGCCTGTTCCAAGTTTCGTGGATGAGAAGCACCGACTTTATTATGGACTTTCTGAGGAAGGAAAGCGGATTGCAGATCGAATTGTCTGCGTTTTAGGTTCACAGTTCCCTGACATCACATTTTCTCCGCTTCTTCTTCCAATTGCCTCTCTCTTCCTTCATTATGTCTCGGTGAGGATCCTTATTTTATCATCTTATATAAAATTATATAATAAGTTACGTTCCATTACGTATTAAATATACAAAAAAGTTAATTAACCATGCAATAACAATTTGTTCATAGGAGGAGAAAACTTACGAATGCATTTCAACGCTTCTTTCAACACGAACCAAGCTTTTTATTTCTCAAACGAAACTTCAGTCTGAAATCATTGCAAAGACGGCGATTCATCTTACGAAAAAATTCTCGGTAAAGTTTCAACACATAATATTATTCATGATAATAAAATTAGCATAAAGATATTCACAACAAATAACAAGTAGTGTTATTCAATTTTACATTCTTCATTTGCAGAAGTCAACGTTTAATTTTATATCTCGGAATACAAATTCACCTAATAAGGCCGAGCCGATTCTCCATGACTGGATATGGTGGATTTTTAGAGATCTTCCTATAGAACATTTGGTATTACAATTTCCTCATTAGTTATTCAAGTAAACAATAATATTACTCAAAATATTTTTTACCAATTCAAATGTTTTTTTTGAATCTCAACAGACCCGCGTGATGGATTGCTTTCTCATGGAAGGAATGAAAGTTCTTTACCGAGTCGGAATTGCAATTCTCCTTTCCTTCACAAAGGCCTTTGACTCAACCACGGCGAGAAACCTTGAAACTCTCGGATTTGAAGACGCGCTCTCTGCCTACTGCCGTGCCATTCCTGTATAATGCTAAATGAACTAAAATAGTTACATGAGACTATTGACGCTTATTTGCACGCATATTTGCATTGTTGTGTTTTCATTGAATTATTATTTTGTTCAATTTACAGATTTCACCACAGCGGCTCCTCAAAACAGCGTTTTCAATTAGAGCATTTCGAGGTTCTGAAATCAAGCGAATCACGATAAAAGTGGAATTGATGTTGAAGAGTGGAAATCAGTTGGGCGGCCTACGACGGCCAAATTCCTTTGACAATGTTCCATCAAGTCAATCTCAACACGAGATTCAAATGTTATCTCACACTCTTGCAATAAAAGAGGTTCAATTACAATTACTTTGTATTTACAACAACTTTATATTATTCTGTTCTTTAAACTTAAGTTTACTAACAAAAATAAATAGTTTTTTATGTATGACTTTTACATTACTAACAAGGGTGATTGGTCTTTTAACTAACTTTCTAATATCTAACTTGTTGTTGTGAACTTGTTCCTTCTTTCCTCTTTCTGCTTCGAATCTGGAAGGGTCATAGAACTCCTGAACACCGAGCAGCATGTTCTCTTGGTCATTTCCTCATTAGCAATGTGAAGTCTAGCATTTGTAGAAAAGAAACAGTAAGTTCATTGTTCACATTTCAAAAGCCTATGAACTTTCGCTTAAATCCTTTTTTGTTTTCTTGAAGCTTCTGACGATCTGGTCATGGCTTCCGCAACGTGTTACAATGTACCAACCAATTCTCTTATACACTTCGGATGAACATGGCTGTTCCCTCACTACTTTCTTCAATCGAGTCGAAGCTCACGAACCAACGATACTCATAATCAAAACTACTGGAGATGAAGTGAGCTATAAAAACTTGAATAAATTTTAACACGCATTCTCATGAAATCAAAATCTATAAACCTGACTTCATTATTTTTTATTTTAAAAAATAATAAAAAAATATCAGCGACTTAAAATTATTTTTTGTTTCGTAATGGTTTGTAATTTTTTGTTTAATAAAGGAAGGAACATTTAACATTGTATTTTAAATGTAGGTATTCGGAGCGTATTGTTCGACATCTTGGTCTACTCGTAATATGAAGGATGAGAGAGGCGAACGTCAGCGATATTTTGGAACAGGCGAAACTTTCCTCTTCTCTCTTGAACCTCAGACAGCCAAATATTCTTGGGTCGGAATAAAGAATAAGAGACACGAGAGTGGCGACGACGGTCCGAAACTTCAACATGGGGAAGAACTCTTCATGCACGCTGATACTCATTTGATCTCCATTGGAGGAGGGTAAATAAGCCTTCCTCGTTCATCCCACTTATATTCACCATGAAATAATATTAGCGATGAAAATGAGTGTAAACACACTTCAATCCTTCTGGTTTCTCTCATTTGAAAAGAGATATTCTCCAATATTTCTTCCCTTCTTCTCTAGAATGTGTTTTTTTTATATTTTGCTTTTATATACAAACCTAATAGTGTATTAATGTAACTATATAGTTAAATCCGTTTAAAGACTTTAGTCAACAAACGAACATTAAGTTTTGAACGCTTCCTCAACTAATTATTAATATTGATGATGTAATTTCAGGGGAGGGCAAGGGATTTGTCTGGATGAAGACTTGCGGTTTGGAAAGTCTGAAGAGTGTTCAACATTCAAGAATCCTCCCCTAACTACAGAAAAGGACTTTGAAGTCCGAGTCATTGAAGTGTTCGGCTTTGTAGTGAGTTAAGCTAATTGAATTAGTCGCAGTCGGCAGAGGATTTAACAAGTCCATCATTTAGTCGCCTGGATAATCATTCCAATAACGTGTAGAAGTATAAAATATCTCATTAAATTAAACTAATAATATTAAACTATTATAATATATAAATATTCAGATATTTAACCTGCGTTCTAAAACTATAATGATATATTTATAAATACTATCAAAGAAACGGGATGCCAGTATTGGTTCCTAAATGTGTAGGAAATTATACACAACACACGTTCACATTATCTATTTGTTAAAACTTGTAGATAGCCAATAGGTGTTTTATGTGCAATTAAAATATTTGACAACTACTGTATCGTACGTGCTAATAAATTATCTTCCATATGAAAAATCCATTCAGGCGTCTGTAGGCGAGTAGTCAATTTGACTCGCAATAGTCGCAATTTCGGTACAATAAAACATCTTAAAAATATATTATGTGTGTGTAAACGAGAACTAATTATTAATATTAATATTTTAAAATGAATTTATCTTATTAAATTTTTTTCTCTTTGTCCAAGCTTGATCCAAGCAATGTTATATTAATTATGATATTAAAGCATTGTTATATCTAACTCGTTAATTGTATTAACATTTAATTTAAGCTCTGTTAAAGGAGGTTTGAAAAACGAAGCGTAATGTATCACAACATGCCCAGGTATATGGGGAGATCGATTTTAAAATCTTTCAAAAAATGTACGAGAAAAGGTTGAAAAGGAAGGCTTTACATGCACACGTTTCCGTCGTCTTTCCTCACCTTCTTTGTTTATTTATTGTGAATGGCGTGAGTGAATAAAGGGTCGCCGCTTGGAGCCTCTCCTTCATTTCTTCATAGAGCGAGTCCATTGAGAGAACGAAGGTTCTCTCTCCCATATCTCACCCATATATATAAGAATTGGAGATTCACGTTGTTGAGAGAGGATCTGTGGGGCCGGGGGAGCCGAGGAGAAAATAGATAGGGAAAAGTGTATGTGTCCCACCCGCACGAGCTTCCTCTCTTTTATCTCATCGTTCTCCTCAGAAAAAAGGGGGCTCGGGAGCGGAGAGGATGTGAATTTTCTTCTCCTCAAGAGACATGTGTCCACCTCAAGACCTATAGCGGTCATGGTTCCTACGCTGTGAGAGTGTCGTGTGTGAGTGAGTGCCCCGAAATCATGAAGAAAAGACCCGGTCTTGGTAAGAGGCTCGGGGGATCTGTGAGAAACCCTTTGGAGTTTTCCCCCTTATTGTTTTTAATATTCTCTCTTGGATACTTCCTCACCCTTCCCGCCGATGCCGTAAGATTTTTTAATAGCCTTCTCATTAACACTTGAACAAATCTAAAAAAAGTGAGGGCATGATGGAGAATAGTAGTCAGTGCCATGTTAGTCCGCTTCTGAGTTTCTTCGCAAATGCTAAGCTCAGCAGTAAACGGTTTATGGAAGAGATTAAAGTTCTTAAGAAATCTCTCCTAGATAAACGATTAACTTTAAGTTTAATTATTTTTTATACAATTCAAGTTTTTGTAAAATAACGTATTTCAATTGAAAGTGCTTAACGAAACAGTTTGAATGATCACTTTGTTGAAATTTCTAGATCAAGTTTGTAAATAGAGAGATCAAGAATAGAATGATATGAATGAGTAAACGAGTATGGACATTTATTATCACAAGATTTGCCTCAATTCAAGATGAATTCTAAGTTTAAGTTATTAGTAAAAACGTCATTAATTTTTTAATATTCAAGTTAAAAATCCTGATGTTAATAAATAACATAGTTATGAAATAGGAAGTGTTTATGAAAGCACAGGCATTAGGAAACGTCAAATGAGCATTATTGGAGGAGTCTCTCAATTCCCGAGGGAGTCTTTGAATATATCCGAACTTTCGAGTCTTTTCTTATATTCCGCTGGGGCAAATGCTAATATTCTTTAGTAGAGTAGAAGTCGAAGCTGCATAGCCTGAGAAAGGAGTTCTATTCATTTTCTTATATAAGATGTAAATATAAGGAAGATGTGTTTTTAAGAGTGAAGGGATGTAAATATAGCCCGGGTGACAAAATGCGGTTGTGAGGAAGCGAGGAAGGTGCCGTGTAAGGAAGATTCTCCGGAGGCGAGTGAATTCCATCACCTTACATAACATCCTAAGCTCCCAAGATCCTTATTCTTCTAAGGTTTCTTTCGAACCCTGAGGGAACCACGGAGGGTCACACAAAATAAGGCACCCTCAAAACCCACCCTCTGACCCTTACACCATTCAACTAGACATATGAATTTAAAGAGTAAATTGAGAAGACCTTTATTATTAACACCTTCACCCTACAACCCATCTCGAGAGAACATTGTATGTGTTAGATATAATGCATTAAGGAAAGGTTCTCTCTCCTGCCTCTCGTGTTCACCTCAAATCACAAAAATATTGTATACAATTCACACCTCTTCACACAGAAATATTCGACTGTGCATTTCCTCACATTATACTTTTCACGTGAAGTTATTCTTGAGGTTTAAAGCTCTGAAGGGATCTTTGCGTTAAGTTTTCTTTACGCGGATTCGAATTCTCGAGATTTTTCCCATTCTTCGCCCTTTTCAAGTTGAAGGTTTCAAAATAATCTGATTTCAACAAGCCTTAAATGCGCTTTTTCTAAAATAAATAAGTTTTAACAAAATTCATACAAACTTGCATTTTACTTTACCTTTCCAATTTCAATCGATTTTCTTATTATTCATATTTTAAAATAATAAATATACATATATTAATTAATATAAAACTATTATCAATATTTTAAATGCTTGACTTTTTAAATTGACTATTATAATTATGAATGAATCGCATTGTTATTTTCTAGGAAGTAGTCTGATAGAGTCATTGTTCCAAAATAAGAATATAATTTCCTTATATTGATTCAAATATAAGAAATATTTCTCTGTACTAAATATTTCAACAAGAATGAGGAACAGATGCCTGCGCCATCATCATAATGACTCATTTGGTGTATTGAGATTCTCTGAACTTTTTGAGTATGTATTGAGTTAATGTGATTTATGGCACGTATATATCCGACTTCATATTACACAAACTTTACACGTAATTTCGCTACCAGACTTATAAGTGTATATTTATACTTAAATGACATGAGCGAATAGATTTAATAATTATGTATTAAGATCATACTTGTATGGAACATGGAGAAGGATGAAATTGAACATGAGCAATCAAATATATGGAAGAGATGAATGAGGATACTCGAGAGGAGTCTTATCGGGAGAGGAAGTTCATTTTCCTGCTCTAATACTTCCACGGATCCTCTTCCCACAACACTCTTATATACGAAGTCATTTGCAACTGCAATTTACAACATTTTGGCAATGGCCCGCTCCTTTATCTTATCCACATTTCTCATCTCCATTCATTAGGTCTTCTCCACTTTTCACGTTTTGCACCTCGTTGCCCCTTGGACTCGCTAATCTACTCGTCTAATGATCAATGCTTTATATTAGATCAATCTTATTTTAGTTAATGAAAGCGTTATTTCATTTAAAAACGATTGTTTTATTTGAATCATCAATGTATTTATTGCTACAATTGTAAATCGTTTTAAGAATTTTGAACAATTTAAAAGTGAGAACACGGGTACAGAAATTTCCTCTTTAGAACTTAAATCGCTAATAATATTTATTCATGTAATAACATTGCATAATTTATATTTACTATAATCAAATATGTCTCATTCATTGGACTTCTTCGTCGACGTCATCTAATACTGATAGAAAATAAATTAATAAGTTGATCATCAAGTTTAACTTCATCATCTCTACTCTGTGGATTTTAATTTCTAATTTGTGTTTTCACGTACTACATTATGAATTGTATTATGAATTGAATATGTCTACAATTAGTTTAAGTATCAAATAAAAAAGGGTGATGTTTAGGTAAGTATTTAAATAGGTATACTTAAGTTGGCATTAATATGATAACTGTGTTAATGATGCACTATATTTAAAAGTAAAGAGCATATTCTTCGAAATAATTTTGTTTATATTATATTATATAATGGAATTAAAGAGTTATAATGCGTTCAAGGCACAGTTTTGAGAGAGGACGTGACCTTTTACGAGAGGGCGAGGTCGGGTGGACTCAATTCCTTCTTATCTTTTAACTATTTCCAACCCCCGAATCCTTTCCATTAATTTCTCCATCATACCCACACTACATAACAGACGTTAGTGCAGGCCCTGTTGAACAGCATTTTAAATTAATCCATGATTCCTCATATTTTTATGAATTCACCAATTTCAGCAATACTCGTTGGACGAAGAGGGCAACTACATTTATGGAAAGCGGGATGATCCGCAACCGCCGGTCGGCTCACGCGAACTCGGGAACTCAACGCGTTGTTCCGGCTGTTGCCTCCCACGATGTCTCGCTGAAAAGGGATCTCGGGTATTATTTTGACCCACTAGTTTTACAATTATACACTATGCCTTTTCGTTGTTCTTATAAATAAATTCATATACAAGACCGAAATTTAAAAAGATTCATGGAATCATGAAATGAAACATAACATGTCAAAATTCACAATTCATTTTGAATTCTCAAATAATCACAATTGATAATGAAATTGAAATTATTTAAACAATTCATAGAATTTGTAAGTCCCAATTGAATTAAAAGTTTAGCAAATGCTCTTTCCTGCGTTTGATCAAAGATGAGTTGAAAAGATGTTATGTGTATGCGTACACGGAAGAGACGGCTCCACGCCAAGAATCCCCCGAATGGGAGTCCCTCAGAGGAAGAAGTCCATTAGCTCCCAATGACGGAAGTCCCTCACATGTGTTTACATTCTCATCCTCCATAAAACAAACAAGTGGAGCGTGGAGGAAGTCAAGCAAACTCTCATCTCATTACAAAACTCAATGGCTCTCTTGTGATTTGTGAATGAAGGGTCCGCCGGGGCTGACGGGCCCACAGGGGCTCAAGGGCCAACTGGGATTCCCCGGGATGGAAGGACTGCCAGGACCAAAAGGAGACAAGGGAGACGGAGGCTTCCAAGGACCCCGAGGGCCCAAAGGAGATCGGGGCAAAATGGGAATGCCAGGCTTTCCTGGAATTCCCGGAATACCCGGATTGCAAGGAATACAAGGAACTCCAGGGATGCCTGGTGCTGATGGATGCAATGGGACTGATGTAAGGAGAAAAACCCAAGTTTAAATGTAAATTAAGGTGTGTTGATTAATACAATTAATATCTGTAAAGGGAGCTCCGGGGCTATCTGGGCTTCCTGGTAGCCCAGGGCCAAGAGGCTACCCGGGAGCTGGCGGAATCAAAGGAGCAAAAGGAGAACCCGCTTACTCTCAAGCTGGCGGTAAAGGAATAAAAGGAGAACCCGGTCTGGATGGACCTTCTGGCCCAACTGGCCCGCCTGGAACACCAGGAATTGATGGGCCAAAAGGAAACAAAGGAGATGGAGGACTATTCGTATGAATTTCAACATGGAACCTAACCTAAAAAAATTAGCTATTACATAGCTAATTATATTATTAGCTAATTACTACTTAATTACATTATAAATTATTAGCTATTAATTGTGAATTTTAAGGGAGTTCCGGGTACTCCGGGAATGAAAGGAGCCAAAGGAGAAATGGGCCTTGCTTTCGAGGGCGACAAAGGTGACAAGGGTGACAAGGGAGCTCGCGGTCGTCCAGGCCCACCAGGGAACAATTACACGCTTGTCGACTACTTGGGACCAAACAATAAGACGTGGATCGTAGGCCCAAGAGGAGAACAAGGATTAAAAGGAGAGCCTGGCGACTCTGGATCTCCTGGTTCACCAGGAATCTCAGGCCCTCCAGGTCCTGTTGGTTTACCTGGTGCTTTTGGAATGAAAGGAGAAAAAGGACTTCCCGGACCGATTGGACCAAGGGTTAATAAATTAGCATTAGTATTTAAAGTTTTAGAATTTCAATGATCTGCAAATATATCTAAATATTAATTTGTTATATCTATAATATTTAACAAATTAAAAAAATATAGGGAAGAGATGGCTATCCTGGACCTGTGGGCCCTTGGGGACAAAAAGGAGACAGAGGAGAATCAGGACTTTCAGGGCTGCCTGGAATCAAAGGTCAAAAAGGTGACATGGGCCGTGATGGAGAAAAGGGATATGTAGGATTACCTGGGCCTCAAGGACCACCAGGGGTAAATTTAATTAACTACCTAAGTGTCATTTATACTTTCATTCATGTTTTAATTGTTTGAAAATGATTAATTTAATATTTTAGTGCCTGAAAGGTATTGCTGGTCCACCTGGACCCGAAGGTCCTCGTGGCTATCCTGGACAAACAGGACCCAAAGGCGAAGATGGTCTTCCCGGGCTCACTGGTCTTACTGGTCCTCCTGGGCCGGTTGGAGGTCGCGGTCTTCCTGGTCGTGATGGTCAAGAAGGTCCGCCTGGCTTCAAAGGTGATAAAGGAGAACCTGGACTCGGCGGACTTCCTGGTGAACGCGGTCCAGTCGGAATTCCGGGCCAACCTGGGCCAGCCGGTCCCTACGGCCGTCCTGGTGAAAAAGGATTGTCAATAATCGGACCTAAGGGAATGGACGGAGCTCCTGGACGTGACGGTGAAAAGGGAAATAAAGGAGAAATGGGCTATCGCGGCCTGCCCGGTGAACCTGGTGACTCAATTGATGGAACTCGTGGACCAAGTGGACCAGAAGGCCCACCGGGTGCAAAAGGTCGTGATGGAATTCCCGGTCGCCCTGGATTCCCCGGACCGGAAGGACGAAAGGGTGAACATGGTGGCGCATGTTCTGATTGTCGACCCGGAGAACCAGGAATGAAAGGGGAAAGAGGAATGCAAGGTCAACAAGGGTTACAAGGAATACGAGGCTTGGTGGGTGAACGAGGATATGCAGGAGAAAAAGGAGCTGAAGGGCTGCCCGGTAGATCGGGACCCCCGGGGAAAGATGGAAGCCCGGGTTTCCCTGGAATTCAAGGACCAAAGGGAGAAAAAGGAACTCCGGTCATCGCACCAGTAATGGAAGGCCCGATGGGACCAAAGGGAGAAAGAGGAGAAATCGGTAGACCTGGATTCCCTGGAGCTCCTGGACAAGAAGGACAAAAAGGCTTCCCTGGTTTTGTTGGACTGAGTGGCCCACTCGGAGACAAAGGAGATCGAGGATACCCTGGAAATGATGGAAATCCTGGAAGACCCGGACTTGACGGAATTCCTGGAGCTAAGGGAGAAAATATTAAAGGAGAAAGGGGAATTCCAGGGAGAAGTGGACTACAAGGACCCAAAGGAGACTCTGGTGATCAGGGAGAAAAAGGTCAAGCGGGAAAATGCCCACAATTAGATAACCTCACCAGTAAAGGGTACAAGGGAGTTCCAGGCGAACAAGGAAAAGAAGGGGCCAAGGGAGATGTAGGAAAAAAAGGAGATACTGGATATCCCGGAAGAACTGTAATTTACTATTTTTATTTATTAATTTTTTTATTATTCATCATTTTATGTTAATTTGATTTTATTTCCTCAAAGGGAGACAAAGGGGTAAAGGGAGAGAGTGGCCCACCAGGACCAGTTGGCCCTCGTGGACTCCCAGGACCGAGAGGAGAAAAGGGAGATATGGGTCCACTTGGGTTTGTGGGAGAAACGGGAGAAAAGGGACTTTCGGGGATTCCAGGTCGTCACGGGGAAAAAGGTTACAAAGGAGAAAGCGGCATTCCAGGTGTTGGTCAACCAGGACCAGCAGGACCAAGAGGAGACAAAGGAGAAATGGGACTTATTGGAATGCCTGGTAAACCAGGACTTCCGGGACTTGAAGGTCCACCAGGATTCCAAGGCGATAAAGGGGATCGTGGCGAACCTGGTCTTGACGGACTCACTGGACCAAAGGGAGATTTCGGATATCCCGGCCCGCCTGGTATTTCAGGACCAAGAGGACCTCAAGGCCCTCCTGGTTTAGATGGTCCAAAAGGAGAAAGAGGTCTTATTGGAGAACCTGGAGCTGCTGGCCTTCCTGGATTTCCTGGTAATTAACACACTTCACTTTTGTTTAGTTGTAATCGCTTTTGTCTACGCATAATTCTCTTTCTTATAATATGTACATACCTGTATTGTATAATTAAACCCTTATAATGAAACTTATAATTAAAAAATGTAGAAGACGCCAAAAGAGCTAATTAAGCTTATTTTATTAATAAAATTAACAGGTCCCAAGGGAGAAGTTGGTATACCTGGATTGGACGGAATGAAAGGGTTTACTGGACCAAGGGGCCTACCTGGATCACCAGGAATACCCGGAATTGATGGTTTACCTGGTCACAAGGGAGAAACTGGAGAAAGGGGATTCGATGGCCCTCCGGGCTTCCCCGGAGAAAGGGGAGATATTGGCCCGATTGGTTTACCTGGCGAAAAGGGAGATAGAGGACCGCAGGGTTTACCTGGAATTGTTGGACCCCCTGGAATTGGTGGCCTTAAAGGAGATCGTGGGCCACAAGGCTTAATGGTGATAATACATAATATAACACAATATAACATATTTAATAGATAAATTAATCTGAACACCTAATTATCCCCTAAGAAATAAATTAATGAGGAGTACAACATTTGTATTACTAAATATTATTAAATAAATAATAGCAATTTTAATTAATCAATGACGAATGAACAGGGAATGAAAGGAGAAGCTGGCAGAGCATCAGAAAAAGGAACGAAAGGAGAACGCGGACTTGATGGTCTTCGTGGTCCACCTGGAACTGCAGGGAATGATGGAGAAAAGGGTGAAATGGGACCGGCTGGTTACGGCCCACCAGGATTTCCGGGACTTAAGGGAGAAAGAGGCGACCAAGGGCCGCCTGGACTTACTGGAATCAATGGAATGAAAGGCAATGAAGGACTTCCAGGATTCCCTGGAGGAAAGGGCGACAAAGGCATGTCTGGACTTCCGGGTTCACCTGGTGCACCCTGCATTGATGGAATCCCTGGAGAAAGAGGAGATAAAGGGTTACCCGGACTCATTGGACCAATGGGAATTAAAGGAGATAAGGGAAATTCAGGCAGATCAGGGCTTGATGGATCTAAAGGAGAACGCGGACCAATTGTAAGTTCTAATTATTTAATTAAAACTTACAATTTATTAATTAATCTTCTTTCTAATGTAATAACTAAGTTTGTAAATATTTGCTAATATTTTTAAGGATTATCTCATTATAATACTAAATGGTAATGATTAATTACATAGCAATTAATCTTTTAAATGTGAATTTAAGCATTAAAATAATTTTTTAGGGACCACAAGGTTTGCCAGGATTTCCGGGTGAAAAGGGAAATAGAGGAGAACCCGGTAAAGCTGTTTATGGAGACCAAGGACCCGAAGGTCCACCAGGAATTCCAGGTCTTAAAGGAGATATGGGTCCTCGTGGTCGTGATGGTCCGATTGGTAATCCTGGCGACATTGGACTACCAGGTCCAATGGGTGATAGGGGCTATGGAGGTCAAAAAGGAGACAAAGGTGAAACTGGTCAAAAAGGACCACCAGGTCCAGAAAATTTAACTTCGCCTAAAAAAGGAGAAAAAGGACTCATTGGACATCCTGGCCAACATGGAGTTCCAGGTATCCCTGGTACAATAGGCCAAAAGGGCGAACAAGGATTCCCAGGTTTACCTGGAGTTAAGGGAAAAGATGGTCTTCCTGGGCCAATTGGCCCAACAGGGGACAGGGGTGAAATAGGATTGATGGGAGCGCCTGGCATGCCTGGAAACGAAGGACGACAAGGAGTTCCAGGTTTAAATGGCCTTGATGGACAAGATGGTGAAAAGGGAGAAAAGGGGGAGCCCGGGCCGAGGGGATTGTCTTCAGAGCAAGGACAAAAGGGCAGGCCAGGAACAGACGGACTTCCTGGCCTACCTGGGCTTAAAGGAGAACGCGGTGTTAATGGAGTTGATGGGATGCCGGGTCAACCGGGACTCAGAGGAGATCGGGGACCTGATGGACTTCCGGGAATGCAAGGCCAACCAGGGATTGCTGGAATGAAAGGAGAAAAAGGAATGGTTGGACCACCGGGACCTGAAGGAAGAAAAGGAGAACCTGGACCACCAGGATTGCAAGGAAGTGAAGGAAGAATTGGTAATCCAGGAGTAAACGGCTCACCAGGAACTCCTGGACAAAAGGGAGAAGCTGGTCGAAATGGCCTTATGGGTCAATCAGGATTGCAAGGACCGCCAGGACCAAAAGGAGAACCTGGATTTCCTGGAACACAAGGACTTCCCGTATGTTCTTACTTTCTATTTGTTTATGAATCAAATTTTTATTGAATTAATTAAAATTAAGTTAGATATAAGAAAATTCAATAATACATACAATTTTTATTTGATTTAAAAAAGGGCATGAAAGGGCCAACAGGTGAAAAGGGAAGACCAGGGAAATGTACTGAGGCTGCGGATTACATGTCGGGGATTCTTCTTGTTCGTCACAGTCAATCTACCATTGTTCCTGATTGTCCACCTGGACAAGAGAAGCTTTGGGATGGCTACTCCCTCCTGTATATTGAGGGGAACGAGAAGTCGCATCATCAAGATCTTGGCTTTGCTGGTTCTTGTATTCAAAGGTTCTCCACAATGCCTTTCCTCTTCTGCGACATCAACGACGTTTGTAACTACGCATCTCGCAATGATAAATCTTATTGGCTTTCCACCAACGGACCGATACCTATGATGCCAGTATCGGAAGATGCTATTCGACAGCATATTTCCAGGTTTGATAAATTATAAATTCAAAGTACACTCCACCTCGGATATAGTCAACTTCAAGGGAGAGGTCAATTTCGTTGATTATAGCCAAGGTTGACTATACCCGAGGTTGGCTTTTATGCACTGAAGCATGAGAGTATTGACATATGTAGCATAATTTAGAGTCTTAACAAATTTCAATTAAATTCTATTCTCTTCAACTTCTTGTTTATTTGATAGTTAGATTAAATATTTTAAGTATTGACATATTTTTAGTTGTGTCAATTTAATTTTATTACAAAAAATGACGCTTTTGACACCAATTTGTGACTATATGAAATGTCAACTACTCTGGGGAAGCGAAAATTTGTTGACTATAGAGTGAGTTGACTATAGACAAGGTAAATTTGTGATTTTAGCCGAGGTCTTTAACATTATATAGTCTATCCCTTTGCCGGGATATTGGGAAATTTTGACTATAGACGAGTTGTGACTATAACCGAGGTGACTACATCCGAGGTGGAGTGTATATTTATCAAAAATAGAAAAAGTATTTAAATGTTTATAAAGTTGTGCTTAATGCCAAAATCTATGCCTGATGAAGTGATGACATACCTATTAAAATAAAGTTTAGATGTAAATATTATTATTTTGTTTTAAGGTGTTCGGTGTGCGAGGCTCCGACTAACGTGATTGCAGTTCACAGCCAAGGCATGGACATTCCACATTGCCCTTCAGGATGGGGAAGTTTATGGACTGGATACAGCTTTGTTATGGTATGCACAATTGGACATTAGATAAGTTAATGAATAAGTTAATAAGCATTATTAATTAGAGAAAAAATCCACAACCATGCATCTATCTATTTAATAAAGTGCAATTATTAAAATATAACGAATGTTTAAAATGAAAGTACACGGCGGCTGGAGCAGAAGGAGGAGGTCAGAGCCTGGCAAGCCCAGGGAGTTGTCTTGAGAATTTCCGAGCCACGCCGTTCATCGAGTGCAACGGGGCGAGGGGAACTTGTCATTACTTCGCGAATAAATACTCATTTTGGCTCGCCACCATTGAGGACGTCAACCAATTTGAGAAACCGAGGAGCGAAACCCTCAAGTCCAATAATCACAGGGAAAGGATTTCAAGGTCTGGTTTGGCGTCACAATGGATGAATTTACTAATTTTAATGAACTTTTTTCTTCCAGATGCCGAGTTTGCCTCAAGTCTTGAGTCTTTACGTAAATTTAGTCAACTTTCTCGAGTCACATACACTTTACTACTTCATCAAATGCATGTTCTTCGGTTTAACTTTTACAAGAATCTCTACCACTGCCATAACTTTACACTAATATGGAATAAATTAATATTTACTTCTTTTATTTTCTTCAAACGTTCTTTTATCCATTGACCATACATAAAATTGAATATAAATACATTTTTAACAAAAACCATAAACACTACAAACTCAAATGTTAATTATAAAAAAGGCATTTGTTCGACTGAGGTAATAGTTCATTAGTTTCGAGTTTATTTTTATGAATGAATAAGCAAGATTCATTTTCATATTTATATACACAAGAATTTACTTAAACAATAAATATTTTATATATTCATGAATCATTATTGAAAAGAAAAGTCAACATTGAAAAAATTAATTTTATAAAAAATTAATTTAATTATCAGCTATAATACTTTCTCAACATTTGGACGGAAAGTAAATGGACGGAAAGTAAATGGACGGAAAGTAAATGGACGGAAAGGTGATTTTAAAGTATTAATGAGTTAAAAGTCTATTTAAATCAGAATTCCCATGAAGGAAGCCATTTGAGATGAGCGAGCGATGAGTTTCCATTTGGTGAACCGGTGATTCCATAAGAAAGTGGAGAAAACGCGACAAATGACGTTCCAAACACAGCTAAGGTCACTCCGAATACAATATGGAAAAGGTTCGTTGGGAGGGATCTCATCACTTTGTCCCAAACAACGCCAGAGAGGAGAGAAGAGAAAATGAGGGCTGGGAAGTAGTGGTGAAAATACAGGACCTAAATAGATCATTGAACAAACAAGTTACGAATTTCTTAACTTTTAAATAAAAATAATTAATTTTTATAATATAATAAATTTAAATTCTTACTCGGCCCATTGTGAAAAAGGGCAAATAGTGCAATAGCCATCCAATCCAGAGCCAAAGGCAAGTCTTGAGCGTCACTGCACGACCAACTGCACTTTCTAGGATTTCAAGAATAATAAATTAACTACAAACCTTAATTAGGTATGTATATTATAGTTTGACAGTAGCAAAGCACTTGGTTCTATAATTTGCACTTCCTTACTTTTGGTCTTTTCATCATGAACAAATCCACGCTGTTGAAGCCAAGAGTCCCAAATGAATAAAGCACCAAAAAGAAGAAGAACAGCAATGTTCGCCCACCAAATTATTGGATTTCCTAAGAGGTAAATTCTATAATCTCCCCCAGAAAAATATTGTCCCTAAAAATCCCAAAAAACAATTTACAAATCAAAAATATAAAAATGGAAATCCAAAAAAATGAATTGAAAGGATGTAATTAAAGTTGCATTAATTACTCTGTAGTTGATCGGCCATTGCCAAGGCCTTGAAGTGACTTCTCCTTCTTTGGGTTTCAATCCAGCGTTTCCTTCTAACATGATCGTATGAGACTCGAAGAACTTCTCAAAAAAGGTTGGGGCGTGAACGGAAAAGCTCACATTTGGTACTAGGATTCCAAACACAATATTAGTTTTAAACATTATTATTTAATATTTAAGCAATTTTTATGTTTAGAATTTCATATTTAATCTGTGATATTAAATATTCCAATTTGAAATATTTAATGTTTAATTTTTAATATTTTTAGTGCTCACATTTAGGGTAAATGTTTTCTTCGACATTCCAATACGTATTTTTCTTGCTATCTCTTCCACTTTGTGAACATGCCACTTCCATTTGTTCATAAGCCCACTGTGAAATTAACAAAATAAGTCATTTAAATGACTAAATAAATAAGATATGGTATGGATATTTAACTTAAAAAAACCTTTACCTTAGGGAGTTGTTTCCCCGTTCCAGTAAGGACACAGTTAATGAGATGATGAGTAAATCGAATCCTCGTTGAAACAACTTTAATTCTTTCTCCTGCCTTTCCACCGTCAATTCTCCAGATATCATTCGCATCCCCAGTTCCGTTCTAAGTAAAAGTCAACTAAGTGAAATTGTTTAGTTTTATTTTCTAAAAATGCACTTACAATTAATTAGATTTACCTCTCCATATCCAGATACTTGCCAAAGTTTCTTATTCACAGGTGCAGGTAATCGATGTGAATGGAGATTTCTCCTTGTGATGATATGCTCTAGACGAACCAAATCTCCGCTTAGAACAAACCTCGTGTCATTTGGGGCTTCAGAGTCATAAGGCTTGATTAGCCATTTATTATTCTCATCTTTGTGGGCTAGAGATTGTTATGTTATAACAAATTATGGTTATTAAAAAGTTTGTTCTTTGGTCTTAAAAAATAAACGATTGTTTCATGGTAGCAAATGATAAATACATTTGTAATTTATAATATGGAACTCACCATAAGTAGTAATTTGTTGCTGTCTGGCCTAAAATGGTTACAAAATATAGAATGTATGAAATGTTTCACATTAATTCTAAATGGGAGAATTCATAAGAATAAAAAATGTTAGGAGTAGTAGATTAAATAATTTACCCCAACTCCTTTAGGATAAAGATGCCAATGAGAGTGCAAATATCCTCCACCGGTTCTTTGACTCTTCAGAGTTATGATGGATCCGTAAGCAATCTCGCTGGGCATTGAAGCCGAAAAAAGAGGATTTCCTTCGAGTTGAGATTGAAATGCCGAAGAATAAAATCCATCTCCGTTTCCGCTATAAAAACAAAAGGTAGGACATTTTAAACTAACTTTTATTTGTTTATATTTTATGATTTCTTTATGTGCCGCGCAAGTAAAACGTAAGCATTTATCAGAATAAAAAACAAATTACCTTTTGTTCAAAATTTTAAAGTGGATGTAAAAGAAAGTTATGTAGAATACAGCTGGAAGTAATATGAGACAAACTACTCTGGCAGCAAAATGCTTCACAGTGTAACTCTATAAAAATGAACATTTAAACAATTGATAGTGTTAAATGATTTTACAAGTATTAATTTACAATTGGTTTTGTTAAATCTCCAAGAATCTCCCAAAGCTCATAAATCGTCCTTAGGCCAACATAAAGAACGGTAAAAAGACCGACAAATTTGACACTCAGGGCACAAGTAATGAACAATCCAGTCAAGCCCAACCAAATCCACCATGAAAGACTGAATGGGCTATATAATCACATATTCAAAGTCCACATTAAAACTACAATCAATAATGATTAATAGGATAATTTAGAGATAATGAAAACAATCAATTACTTTTCTTTATAAGAATAAAACTTTGTTGATGCGTAGAGGGAAGATGAGATGAAACATAGTAGGATCGGATCCAAGAGAATGTATTGACTCAATGTAAGTAATCCCACGTCTAGCAAAAGAAGTGAACCAGACAAAAACGCTGCAGACGCTGAACCAGTCATTTCCCATATTGTGAGATATCCTAACGGAGCCAGCAATGAACCCAAAAATGTACAGCACTGGATCAATAGTACATCAATAGTATTAAAAATTTTAGAATCACAAGGATTGCAATTTTAGAATTCCAATTTGTTTGTTTTAAATGAGGTATTTTTACAATTCTCATTCCCAAGTATTGACTCGTGTCGTTAAACTTCTGTCCAGGATTTTCAAATGTGAATGTTCCATTATAACCGGTGACATGACCAAACATTGCAATCATCATCTAAAAGGTTAAAAATCATTTACCTATGTTAAATATTCAAAGAAATCTTTTATATTTGATTGATAGAAAAATAATTTAAATTATTTTGTTTAACCATTCAAGAGCATATGTAATTAGCTAATAAACTCACCTTGCCAAGTGGTGGATGAACATCAAAAAAGAATGTTCTGTTAATGTACCAACTTCCCATTTTGCCAAAGTGCGTTTCATCCCAGCAAACTAATTAAGATTAACAAACATAATATTCAATATAAGAGTATATCATGCTAATTAAATACATGTTTGGTTTAAAAGTGCATTCTCAATCAGATAGAAAAACACAAATAGTTAACCATTTGATTTATTTGTCAATCCAAAATCTTTTTAACAAAAAGTGTTTACTTAATAATATAAATTTATAAAATTAATTTGACAGGTAGTGTAATTTAATAAAAAAAATTCTAAACTGAATCCGATTGATATGAATATAAAACGAATCCAAAACATCTTAAAAATAAATGACAAATTAATTATTAAATGGTTAAATAATGGATTTAATCAAGAATACCATGATCCGGCTCTTCAACTTTGTAAAACCTCGTGCCGAGCGAAAGAAGAAAAATGATAGCAAAACCAATTTTGTACATGTTTAATTATTTATTTATTCGACATTTACTAAATATAACTAAATATGAATGCGTAACTTCAATGATTGGAATTTCTCAATGAAATAATTATCTAATAACCAAAGCCAACAAATGTGAGCAAATGTGGAAATAAAAAAGGAATCTCAAATATGATGTGTAACTTCTAGTCTGGTACCCTAGGCTAGAAATGCTCGCTGCTGTTGATGCCTTAGGGCTAAGATTCATGCTCTTCGGATTTCAAACACTTCTCTTGTAACATTCGTACAAGAGAACTCTCTGTGAGTGAGACAAATCCTTTCGATTTGAGTGACTTTGACATTTGACTTCTTCAGCTCAACTCATTTTTACCATTGAGAAATGTCAAACATAAAACTCCCAAAACCTTGAATGTCATGAATGAAGAACTCAATACATGCTTTCATTAGCTGATAAGATTAGACTCTGAAAATAAGTCAATGTGAATAAGTAAATATTGGCTAGTATAATTATAGGGATCAAGGAAAGTTATAATTTTTTCACCTTAAAATCTCAATATTGATTGTAATCATGATTAATCATTATATTTATTACGTATTTAACAATTAAGTTTTGTACTTTTTGCATGTCCAAATCTTACATCAACACTAACAGTGTACATTGAAGAATAGTATTACATATTATTAGTTTTTATCTATACTAAACAATTAATAATAAATACAGGATACAGGTACTTCTTATATAGTTGAAATAAAGAACCGTCTGTTAGTTCTTTTTTGGCAACTCCTTATTTTATTAATAAATGAAATTATTTCTTAAAGGGTAATTATAAACATATTTAACGGTGAAGTTGAAGTACGACTTTATATTAAATAATACTTTTATTGCGTGGTTCTAATATCTGGATAATTTCATACATACTATACTTAAAATAATAGAGTATCATAAAGTATCATAATTTATGCTTATTATCATTATACTCTCTTATAGTTTAATGAACGTTTAAAACGCTAGTGATGGAAAAATAAGCAGAAAGCAAAAATGAACTAGAAAAAACCGAAAACATTTGGATTATCAAGGAAAGGAGAAATGAAATTGAGGCTGAATGAATTTGTATGAACTGAAAGTTCAATTCTGTAATAAACATTAAACATTGCAATTTGGTAAAGTAAAAAGAAACGAGAATATGCACAAAGATTCTAAGTTGACAATAACAATTCCAACTTAACATTAGCATTCCAATTTCTATTTGGAATGTAAGATATTAAAATGCCTTTCTTAATCTCAATCGATATTCAATATTACTTATACTAAAGATGTTACAATTAGATTCAAAACTTATGATTATACCGTAGCCTATAGCTAATTGAGTGCATAGTTGAAGTAGTTATTTATTCAATGCATATTTTGTATTACCGTCAGACTCAGAAGTGCAAAAAATGTCTAGAACTCATAGCTCTCGAATATAAGAACCAAACTATTTAGATATAATATTTAGGTAAATGCGGTAAATGTTAACAATAATTATTATCATTAAGCCCCACCAGCCGTGTTTATGAAATGACACAATACTCCAATGCCTCGCATCATCATTCACCAAGCACGTCATATTTGGACTCAGGCAGAGTGTGCCGTCCACTCGTCTCGTTCATTTGAGCCAAGGATCCTCAACCCATCCTCGTCTCATCCAATAAATTATTATATTCAATTGATTAAAAAAAGTGTTGTGTAGTAGTGCTGAATAAGTAATTAGAGATAAGATTTCAACTGAAATGTATTGATTGGCCACGTCGGAGAGCACATTTATTAAAAGTCCTCTATTTATACGAACTACTCGTTGACGATAAGTTGGGAACGTACGAGGTCCCACGTGACGGAGAGGGAAGGAAAAAAGGAGTCAAAAGTCCATTTTTCCTTCTTCTCCATCCATCTCCACTTCTCCACGTCGTCGTCTCCATTGGAGTGAGCGAGAAGTGCGGGGATCCATTAAAATTAAAGTCAAAGAGATGTCAAGTGAGGGGGTTGTTGAAGTCATTCCAGCCCCCGACCCCATCCCCGACCCGATACTCAAAAATAAACGACGGAAACGAAAGCGTCGAGGAGCCAATGAACAGGATTTTTCGCTCATCGTTCAGAATGGCACAGATGTTCCACCCACGGCTCGACCTTTCCTGCCCGTAAGATTAATTCATTTCACTCGCATCATCTTTTCTCTCATGATTAACATTAAATACACTTTAATCAGGGGGCCATTCAAATATATGTGTGTATAAAATATGTATGAATTATCTTATTTATTAAACTCTTCTAAAGTTGGAGGAGTTGGGCGTTAAGTCAGACAACGTCATTTTGTCTTAAGAGTAGCGACTGGGAGGGTGGTGGGAGTCGGCTGCTGTCGACCGTCCACTTCACTACTGTCTTCGTCTTCCTTTTATAAAAAATCTTGTAACATTATGTCTCGTCTATGTCAGACACTTTGTGCTCCAACACCGTTCAGCGATGAGGAATTGGCCGCACGCGAAAGAGCAAGATTCGATTACAAACTTGACAGAATTACACTCGAAATGGCACAAAAAGGAGAAGGTGAGTATCAACTAATCAAGCTCATTATATTATCTAGTTTTGTCATTAAACCATTAAAATTTTAATTTTTCAATATTAATTACATTTTAACATTCTAATGAACATCTCCTTTTGTACCTGGTATGGTAGTATAGACTTTCAAAGAATATCATTTTAAAATTATAATGATGCAACAATACGAATTAGTAGTCATTATGTTTTTTATTAGTAAATAAGTTTAACGTTCAAGCAATTTATTATTATTATTTACAATATAAAAAATATGCATGAAAATTGTTAGTTTGAAAGCCGAGTTTTATATTACATCTAACAAGGAATGTTAATGCCTTCATGAATTTAAAGAGCTTATTTAAACCCAACGCTCATGACTTGGAACTTGACAAAAAAATAGTTAACATTTTGCAATAACATTTTATAAAGGTTCAGTATTGTCAAATTGTTATTTGATAAACAAAAGGGTGAGGGCTGAGGGAAGTACACAAGTTTTTTCTTTATTAAAACTTATAACTTGCTGACTCTGCATGATTAGGTTAATAGTTTCAACTTTCATACATTCACCCCACAATTTGTGCACAACCTCTTCAGACAATTATTCCTACTTCGATAAGGAGAATGTGAGGGAATGATTAATTGTGATGGTTATATAATCTACACACATTTGTACTTTGTCCACATGTACTTATGAATGAGTAATGATAAAGAATAGCCGTATAATGAGAGGCAAATGCAGCCGATATATGGGTCATGGGCAAAAGTCAATTGGAGGATTCGTTAAATCCCTCTCATCCAGATTTGTCATTTTTGTACTGAATTATGTATAAAATATATAAATATTATCTAGTTTAATATAAAATTTATAATAAATAACAATTTATTTGAGTTATGAAGTTACCATTATCTTTCAATGATGCTCAAAAGCTGAAGCCTTTTATTTTTATTTTATGGTTTATACTTAGTTATATGATAATTAGTAAAAGTACGGAATTTTTACTTATTTTTATCGATTAACGCTCTAAACACGACAATTTTTGCTATATAGAGATAACATAAGTAAATTAAAAGATAAAACATGTCATATTTAACATTTCTAATATTGAAGGTGGCCGTCCAGTTCGTGTTTATGCTGATGGCATCTACGACCTTTTTCATCAGGGACACGCGAGGCAATTGATGCAAGCAAAGAATTTGTTCCCAAATGTCTATCTCATTGTAGGAAGTGAGTGAGAACTTAATTATACAATTGTCAAAATACTTCTTTGGAAAGAATTATTGACTAAAAGACAAATATTTTAGTTTGTAGCGATTCTTTGACACATTCGAGAAAAGGATGTACTGTCATGAGTGAAGATGAGCGGTACGAAGCAGTTCGCCATTGCCGATACGTCGACGAAGTCGTACGAGATGCTCCTTGGCAGCTCGATGATGCATTCATTGAGAATCACAAGGTGAATTCAAAATTTCACATTTATTGCAGCTTACAAATCTGTAATAATAATCTGATGGTGAGATTAACGAATCTCATAATTATTGAGCGGAAATTGACTTTATTTATTTTAGATTGATTTTGTGGCTCACGATGAAGAGCCATATACAGTTGGCTCCGGAGAAGATGTCTATGCCTGGTTAAAGGAGAAAGGCATGTTCGTTGCAACAAAGAGAACCGAAGGTGTTTCTACTTCAGACATTGTCGCGAGAATCGTGAAGGATTATGGTATAAACTTTAAAATTAAAAACTTGTATTTTTAATATATCATTGTTATTAAACATTTTGAGATTTTATACTATTTTTCATTGCTTTTATGTAGACGTTTACGTCAGGAGGAATCTCGCACGAGGATATTCTGCCAAAGACCTCAATGTATCCTTTATTAATGTACTTTCCTAAATATTTACAAAACTTAATTAGAATTAAATAGATTATATAACTATTTATAAAGAATTTTTTATTTTTAGGAGAAAAAGTTCAAGTTTCAGAATAAAATGGATGAACTAAAACTTACTGGAAAACGAGTATTGAATAATATTGAGGAGAAAAAGAGTGATATGATTCATAAATGGGTATAAACTTCATTTTCTTATGAATTATAAATGCTAATAATGTTAAGAAGGATTATAAGAATTGTAATTCACATTGTTTTAAATTACAGGAAGACAAATCAAGAGAATTCATTCACTCGTTCCTACTTTTGTTTGGGCGAGAAGGGCGAGTGGCCCAAGTCTGGAATGAAAGCCGAGGTAAACTCTTGAAAGCTCTCAGCCCCCCAGGAACCCCAGGAGGTTCCGATGATGAGGACGATGATGACTATGATTCTCTTATTCCACCGCCTCCAAAGAGCCGACGCCAAGAGATTAATAACTCGTCTCCTCATCCACATCATTGTGATAAGTAGTCAAACTACGTAAATAATGTACAGTAACTACCTACAGCTCTTGTTTTGTGTCAAAAATAAATTCGTTTCTTATTTATCGCTTTTAAATATCATCAAATTAAATCATGATATCATTCATATTATAAAATATCTATAATATCATATATTTATTAAACATTATTACGTTAAAACATTAAGTCATTAATTTATTTGAGGGTTAAACAATTAATTTAAACGTGGTGAAATGGAGTGCATAGTGAAAATGAACTAGGGAGCAATGTGGAGAAAATCTGGAGAAAATAACATAGGAGAGAATGCTCAGGAAGGTGGCGCCCCACTTGCGTCCTTGAGAGTCACAACCCTTCCTTTGCCAATTTTTTTTATTTGAAGTCAAATCATGAAATTCGGTACAAGTAAATTATAATTTTAACAATGGAAGAGACAGCGGTTGGAGTCGAAGACGCTATCCAAATTTCAGAAGCGGAACTCAAGTTACTCTCAGATATTGACAGGTAAAGATCACAATGATTCACAATTGTTGCGATTTGTTTATACAAATTCTCTCTAAATTTTAATCCTAATTATTTGCGCTATCTTTCATTTGGCGAATATTTAAAAATTAATTTATTAATTTTGTATTATTACATTTAGCCGCCAATTTGGATTTTTAAAGCCAAACGATCCTGATGATATAAAGAAGAAGGAACTCATTAAAAAGGCAAGACTTCAATTCTCAGAAATTTTATAATTATGATTGTTTTATAATATTAAACAATTTAACACAGATACATTTTCTGTTGGATACAGTCATAAGTCATAATGCAGTATAAAAAATTATATTTTTAAAATTTGCAAGTGTTTAACACTCGAAATATTTTGATTTAACGCTTCCATGAATGAAATATTCTGTTTCACTTTTAAAAGCTTATATATTGTTTACAATTACATATCATTATTAATATCGCACACAAGTATAATAAAATCTGATATAAATTAATTAAAAGATGGGGATATACATTTAATGCTTTTATTTTATTGTTGCAGGCAATATCAAATTTGGAAAAGATTTTAATTGACGCTTATCAAGATGGAAAAACAATCGTGGATCCAAAGACGTACTGCAAACTTGGTCATTTCCATCTCCTCCTTGAAGATTTTTCTAAAGGTGAGTAATCTATTTATGTATTTTATGGATTCACTGATGTTAAATGATCATTTAAGCTATTTAATTCTAGAATTCTCAGTCATTCCTATTCTATCCAACATCATTCCAAATGAACATTCAAACGCCAAATATATTTAATTCAATTAATTCTCTGTGCTTTAGCTATTTATGTACTTTATGTTCGAATACGGAAAATTTAAATCATGCATATGTAAATTAATTGTAAGTTGGCTTTAAATTAAGATCAGAATTTTCCTGTTGAGATTTCCATGTATATAGTAAATTGCAATCAATTCAATTAACTAATTTAGTTTGTTAATTTCTGCATTCTTCCATTTAATGCTACATTTATACAATTTTGCCACATTAATGGAATTATCAGATTCACGAAATATGAGCATTCTTTTATGAAATATTTATGATGAACGGTTTATAAGGATAGTCTTTAATGTTTTATTAATCCTTTATTAAAGCATTAGTTAAAAGCAGAATATTTTATTTAGATTTTTTTTATCAGATTTAAAGTTATCAAAATATCGATATTAAAAACTCACACGATTAAACCTTTTACCAATTAAAGCCGGTTAAATATTTTTATTAAGAATATTAATTCTACAGAAAAAGCATTGAAGCTTCAATTTATTCTTATGATTTGAAGGCATCCAATTTTATATTTTTCTCTACATTTACCCATCGAAATCATATCTTTTATTTTTATTCTTTATTTCCCATTCATGAGATTTTTAATCAAAACAAGACGTGATGCATATGAGATTCGAAGAGATTCAAGCGGGAGGAGGATGCAAAAGGAAACATAATCAAAAGAGTCCTCAGGTTCCCTCTTTCTCTTGCTTCTCTACAATGTGTATCGAAAGTGGTGGTGTTGGTCCGCTGTGTTGCGTGGATGTGGTTCTTTCCTCGATGCGTGTGTCTTGGTGTTGTAGGGCCATTGTGGATAGGGAAGGACGGCAGAATCCTCGAGTTCAACTCCCTCGTCTATAATTCTCTATATAGGAAGTCAAAAAGGCTCACGCACCCTCCGCGTTCATAATAAAATCTCATGTTATATAACGCACACGCTCACTCTTCCCTCATCCTCTCTATTCAAAGTGGGCTTCTCCTCTCCCCGACCAGGAAACCCAAGAGGATCATCATCATAGCAAGTAGAAGGTTCTTCCTCAGCTCACGCACACGGGCCTATTATTCCATCCACCAATAAATGACGCTGAGGGCCTGGACGAAGGGATGACTGGATGGATGATGCTCCTTTTTTATTGCACATACCCTGCTCAATCTGAGCTGAGCCCTTTAAAGATTATATAGTTCAGTCGCTCTTCAAGGAACATCTGGAGGGTCGAAGGGACTTTTATGAAGGGCATATATCCATTATCCACGTTGAGCCTGGCTAACTAGGGGAGAGTAAAAACTCAGTCCATTTTATGCTTTTATCACTTTATGAACGTGAGGATGCTGGGTGAAAGTAGGGCAGGAGCTTCCCTTTTGGTTAAAGTTTCTACCAAAATACCCTCCTCTTCGTATGCATTTATTTCAAACTACGACTCACTGGTTCAGATTTGTCAAGAGCCATGTTCCTCTTTTAATCACTATTTACCTTATCTCCTCATTATGTTGACTTAGAATAAAAATACTTACATGAAGGACCACTAATTCAACAATGCTTAAAAGTATAATAATAATCACTACCCAGGTACTTTACTCGTCGTTACTAAAATGGATGAAACAGACTAAGGAAATCCTCGTGTTTAACCTATTTCTAATACAAATCACTTTTCGCGTGACTCGTTCATTAGAAATGGGATTATTGGCATTAGATTTTTCTTAATGGCCTTTCTCTGTATATTTACAATTCAACGGAGGAATCTATTTAGAGGAACCAGTTGCCTTTCTTAAATAGGATTAAATATTAAAGGCAGAGGAGTGTGAAGGAAAAGTAAATTGTATTTTTGAATGAGCTTTTTTATATTACAAATCTGTTTATATAAATATACGCTGATTCCTTTTAACTCGTTCTTCTCCTGAAAAGATGACTCCTCCATCCATTCCCCCTTTGACGCATTCGGATTATGAAAATGAATTTGACCAACAATTGATATTTTTATGTAGCATTGTCAGCGTACCAGAAGTACGTATGGGAGTGCAAGGAGCACTGGCGCGACTCTGCGTTCCTCTACGGTCTCTCTCTCGTCTACCTACGGTTCAACATGGTCGAATGGTGAGTGGAAGAGTCCACTGTGTCTTTCCCCCTCTTCATGTTTACAGGGCAACAATCCCAGGGCCGCCGACGGTCTCCACACGCTCCTCTACGGCGACCCCGCCTTTGACCGAACCAACGAGGCTCAACTCCGCCTGGGTCTCATTGCGAAGGTGAAGGGGCTTCCCTCGAGGGCCAAGTACCACTTCAAAAGGGCTCTTGGTAAGGGAGAGAACTCCTTTTGCTCAGAGACAATTTTGACATTTTGTGTTCCTTGCTCGCAGCTGACGCTGCTCCTTCCTCGCTCACGCCGCTCCAGCAAAAGTTCCACCTTGCTCATCTCTTCGAGGTCGAGAAGGAGCCGAAGAAAGCCCTTGTAGCCTATGAGACTCTCGTGAGGGACGCGAACGTTCAAGGCCCGCTCAGAGCTGATGTCCTGAGACATTTAGGTATTTCATCCCTTGTTCTCACTCACTCACTCGCACTTAGTTTCGGGCTCGAGGACTTTACACAGTTACACTTTCATAACGGGCCTTTGAGCATTTCTTTCCTCTGGACAAATTCCTTCATTTATTCTTAACTTAAGTCCATTGCACTTCAAATTGAGCCTGGTTTTATGCTTGGATATACTTCAAAACTTTGGTTTGAAAATTGATTGGGGTTAATATTCATTTTAATGAATTTAAAAAAATAATTGGGGTTAGTGAGGAAAATTCACTTAGTGAATGAGAATTCTGAACTCAATTTACCCAATGTAAAGTGAAGTTTAATTATAATTTAAATTAAATAGGGTGGCTTTATCACTCAAATCCGTCGGTTGTGGGAGAAAAGAGTCAGCGAGAAGCGTTAGCAATTCAGTGCCTACAAAGATCAATTGAAGCAGACCCAAGATCAGGACAAACGCTTTACTTGCTAGGGCGCTGCTACGCATCAATAGGTAATTTTGTAATTTTATTCTCTCTTTTGTAAATAGTGAGTTCTTGGAATTTTAAAAATAAATTATTACGCTTTATTCTTGTGAATATTTGAACATAAGTATTTTGCAATTGTCAATCAGAACTTCTCATTCAGTCTCCTGTGTAGTCCATTGATGAAGGAACTTAATTTGTGATTTGCAGGAAAAGTTCATGACGCATTTCTAGCGTACCGAAATTCCGTTGACAAGTCTGAAGGAAACGCTGATGTTTGGTGTTCAATTGGGTAAGTTATTTTATTTACTTAACTGTTCATTTGTTTATTATTTCGCAGAAATGAAAGGAATTGAGATTTTTATAATAACTGTAATGTTGTTATTAAAAAGGATATCTTCAATTATGCCTTTTTATAATTCATTGATTATAATTTTTTAATTTTATATTTTATAATTTTTTAAAAAGTTCCTTTTTCTATTTAAACAGCGTGTTGTACCAGCAGCAGAACCAGCCACTAGACGCCCTCCAAGCATACATTTGCTCAGGTAAATCATTTCTTTATTTACAGTACTATTCGAAATAGCTATTTGGTAGATTGTAAAAATATTTATTACATTATTACCTGAATTGTTTCATAATATTTTAGGCCTTTGGGTAAATCATGTGTAATTCATTTAATATTTGTGTTCAATAGTGCAATTAGATAAAAAGCACATCGCCGCGTGGACAAATTTGGGTATATTGTATGAAAGTGTGGGTCAGCCACGAGACGCTTTGTCCTGTTTCCTCAACGCGAACGACCACATGGACCAAAACTTAAACCAGAGGATACGGTTCCTCTCCAATCAGCTCGCTCATGCCCCGCAAAACTCACCGTAAGTCTCAACTGACAAAATTCACTTTGTTCAATAAATTAATTTAATTCGCATCCATATAACTATTAAATTTAAATTCTATAACTTATTCCAATTAATTATTTCAATATTCCAATTAGTTCCAATTTGCCTGTGAAATTATGAAACTACACTTGTATCTACTATTAATTTTAAAATGTAATTTTTGATTAGTATTTATTTTATTAATTATAGGCCAACTACTCCACGATCACTGCCTATCATCGAAGAAGCATGGAATCTCCCCATCACTGCCGAAATGAATTCCAAAGCAGCCAAAGGCGCCCCGCCGCGCAAGAGGCTTAAGGAGGAAAAACCCCTCCGCCAATCTCCGTCCCCCCAAGACAAATATTCAGAAGAAGAAGAGCCCTTTTCTTCCGCTCCGGATGACTTTGATGCCATCCTTAAACTGCGAGCCAAGGCTCTTCTTGCTTCCGCCACCGGACCTATAGGCAATACGTGTATTTTAGCTCCAGGCTGCCCACCACCGGCCCCGCCGATCCGGCGCCCCCTCTCCGAAGAACATCTCCTCCCCCAGACACCTTCTGTGTTCCTTGAGAATAAAAAAGACGCATTTTCTGTCCAACTTCAGGAGTTTTGTCTCCAACATCCCATTGCCGTTGTGAGAGGAATTGCCTCGGCCCTCAAGCTTGACTTGGGACTCTTCTCAACCAAGTCTCTGGTTGATGTGAACCCAGAACAGAGTGTTGAAGTTAGATCTCAAGTTCTTCAGCCTTCTGACGAAAATTGGGATGGTTAGTGTACAATAATTATTTTTCCAATTAAGCCTATTTAAGAAAAGATTAGTTTCTTATTTATTTTCTTTTTAAAGGATCTTTCTTTCACAAAATTTTTGATTGTTTAAATTTTAAATTTACTTATAATAATAATTTTATTCTTTTTAGTTGGGATCTCAAATTCCTCAGGCTCAGGTGGAAAGAAAGTTTGGAATTGTTGGTCAAACAGGTCGCACACAACGATTGCGAAGTATGCACAGTATCAGGCCCAGTCTTTTATTGATGCTGTTAAAGTGAGTATTTTAATTATTTAATTGCTTTTAAACCATTTCGATTTTATCCTAATTATATACTTTTACGTTAATATTTATTTTGCTTAATTTTCATAATTGTTGCCTCAGGAGGAAGATGATGAGAAAGGAAAGCTCCGTAAAGGATTCACTGAAGACGTGATGGAAGGAAGCGACTCGGACTCGAAAGACGGAGCTCGGAAGAAGAAGAAAAACCTCAAGTTCGGTACCAACGTTGACCTCAGTGACGAGAAAAAATGGAAAGCTCAACTGCAAGAACTAAACAAGCTTCCGGCCTTCGCCCGCGTGGTTTCTGCCGGGAATATGCTTTCCCACGTCGGGCATGTGATCCTTGGAATGAACACCGTCCAGCTTTATATGAAGGTTCCAGGATCGAGGACGCCAGGTCATCAGGAAAACAATAACTTTTGCTCTATCAACATTAATATTGGACCGGGAGACTGCGAATGGTTCGCAGTGCCAGATGCTCATTGGGGAGCTATTTACAACCTCTGCAAATTGTAATAATTTTATATATTTAAGATATTTTTTATTGATGTTGTTTTGTTTAATCAAGTTTAAATTATGACTATCATTTTAAAGACGAAGCTTTTAAAGCGTTAATTGTTTTAACTTTTTTCAATTCTAGGAACGGCTCGAACTATTTGCATGGGTCATGGTGGCCGAATTTGGAGGATTTGAAAAGAGAAGGAATTCCAGTCTATCGGTTCCTTCAAAGACCTGGCGACCTCGTTTGGGTGAATTCCGGTTGTGTTCACTGGGTTCAAGCAATTGGATGGTGCAACAATGTAAGGAACATATTTTTATTAAATCATATTTATATTGGTGAAATTAAAAATTCGGGGCACTTCTCACCATGTAATTTTTTTAAACCATGGGAAATTCAAATGCAAAAATTTTGAATAATTTTTCGGGAAGTGCCCCGAATTTTTAATTTCACCAATATTAATTAATCTACAAGTTTTATCAAAATCAAATGTCATTTGATTCTTTTTGTTTCAGGTGGCATGGAACGTTGGTCCATTAACATCACGTCAATACCAGCTTGCTGTTGAACGCTATGAATGGAATAAAGTTGAACAATTCAAATCCATCGTTCCAATGGTATTCAATGCTTTCTATTCTTTGTCATTTTTAATAATTATCTTTAATATTTTCTATTAATTAAGTCAATTGTATTCTTAAATAATCTTTATATTAATTTTATATATTTGTCAAAATAGATTCATTTAAGTTGGAACCTCGCACGAAACATTCAAGTCGCGGATCCTAAATTGTTCAGGATGATCCGTACCACTTTGTTAAGAACCCTAACTTATTGCCGTCGGGTTCTTGCATTTGCTCGTGACAAGGGAGTCCCTATCAAATTCCATGGAAGGAAGAACAATGAAGCTTCACACTATTGCGGTCAATGCGAAGTAAGATTTAAATGCCATCTTTTATGAATTGTACATTGAATTATTATTATATTAAATATGAACTAATTGTGTATTTTTTAAAATTGCAGTTAGAAGTATTCAACGTTTTGTTTATCCGAGAAGAGGAGAAGAGACACGTTGTTCATTGTGTCGATTGCGCTAGGAAGAATAATCAAAACCTCGTTGGATTCGTATGTTTGGAAGAATATTCCACAGAAGAACTGGCTGAAGTTTACGATAACTTTGTTCTCGTAATTTTATTTTCATATTTTGAAATTTTAATAATATTTCAAATGGTACTTTACTCATAATTTATAAAATTTATTATTTCAGATGTCTCAGGATAAAGACATGAGGCTCACACTGCCACAGGGGGTAACTAATTTAACCAATGGGCCTCCGCTTTGAACGAAGATCTCAACAGCCTTTTTAAATAATAAAAGCATTTTTACCCTTTTTACTCATGAATTCTTTATGAATTATTTTTAATTTATAATCAGCATTTTGGCAAGTTAAAATACTAGTTAAATAGGTATGTATTCATGAAGGTATTTTATTATTTCGTTTCTTTAAAATAGCATGCTAAATGATTACAAATTTTTATTTATTTTAAAAATGTTAAAACCATCGGATCTTTTAGTTTATTATGAGCATCTAATTATAATCCTAAATGTGGTATAATTAAGATGAAAAATATGAAAATTAGATGAAAATGAAGGAAATATTTAAGAAAAGATAGTCAGGCATTGGTTTTAATATATAATAGATTGTCTGATTTAGAGCCAGGTAAGTCCGGGCCCGGCATCTTGCTTGATCATTGATTGCATCTCGTCCAGAAGCTCATTGCTCAGCTCATCGCCGAGTTGGAGGGAGGGGACGAGCTCTTCAGCAGACGGCTCCAAGAGCCCCAACTCTCCATTTCCGTCAAGCCCTATAATAATTATATATAATTAAATGTCTAATGAATGAAAGTAAATTGATTTAAATATTAAACTAGTAGTCGAATTGAGAAACGCAAAAAATGTGTCATACCGTCAATACTCATCATTTCCTCAGAGAGGAAATCCTCCGGAGTGGGGGGCACGGAGGAGAAATTGTTCAGACCGAGCCCCGAATCTGCACTTTCCTGTCTAGAATGCGGGTCACCCGCGTGGCACAACAGTGGATCCTCTTTCTCTCTCCTTCTACCTGCCTCTAGCTCCATCTTAAATTAATGTAATTATCTTAATTAGCTATTAAATCCATCCAAAATACCTCATTAAACTTTTTACTAACACAACTAGGCAATATTAAGAAAGAAAAATTCATACTTGGCGACGAATTTCAGCTTGTCTCGCTCGAAGCTGCTCTCTCTCAAGTGTCAACTGAGCCAAACGGGCTTCTTGCCCTCCAGCAAGGTGCGCTGCAGCAGAATTAATCTGCTGAGCTAACATGGGCGGACGCTGAAGATGAGCCGCTAAAATTATAATTAAAAATCAATCATTGTTTGTTCAAAAATATAGTTATTGATCAAAAATGTAGATCAAAACTTAGAATCTCAATAATGTTGTTCAAAGTGAGTGAATTAGGAAATGAACTTACGTAAGCGAGGATCGAACCAAGAAGTTCTTTCCGAGTCGTGGTGTATAAAATAAATTTGTCCTTCGGCCGTTCGACTCTGTTCCCATCCTTGGGGAAGCGGGCCCAAGACGGCTGGAGCTGCCCCGCCACCTTCTCCCACAGCTGCCAGGATCTCGGCATGTTGAGCCTTGCGAGGATCCTCCCATGTGGTGCTCTTCATGTGGTGACTAAAATTTTTATTAAAAGAAGCACTACGGTACGCATAAAAAATAAAGGCTTCAAAAGACATGGTCTTACTTGATGAAGTAAATTTGCCCTTCAGCTGTACATGCTTGTTCCCATCCGGGCGGAAGGGGATCGTCGGCGAAAGACGCATTGCTGGACGGCGGCGAAGGAGCCACGCTGAACGTTTGCTCAAGTGTGGCTGGAGAACTGTGAGCCCTGTGGTGCACAGGACTGCTACGCCTATATTAATATGAACAAAATACATTAACTCCAATTCACCAACTGCTTAGATGTAATACACGTTGGGGAGTTGAAGGGGAGGAAAATCGATAATTTCCACATGCAACAAGTGGTTCCAGAACCACATGGCTCAAATACGCTGTGCGGATCAGGACAAGTTCAATGACATTTCTCTATTTACTAAAATCCCCCATCTCATCTCAATCAATCTCAGCATGGCCATTTGTCGCCAAGATGTGGAGACTTCTGAGCGGAAATGAGGATCCTATGCGAGATTTCGCAGGCTCAGAACATTTTGCAAAAAGAATGAGAATTTTTCCGGTCTCCAAGAATGTGATGAGTCGATTCCGCCTCGTCATGAAGCGGCCCAGAATGGTAAAATGTGCCGTGAGTCATTATTAAATCATAATAAATGAGCCAAGATCCCATTCCTGGGATCCTGAGCTTCTTGATTGGGCCGTAGATGCATAAAGGAAAAAAGGTACGAGTTGACTACGGTGGTCCCTTCAGGTGCCTTGATGAGTCTCCGACAGAGGTGGAAGGCAAGGTGTTTTTTTCCTCTCTACATGGATGCTCGTAGGTCTAGTACGTATGGGGTTTAGGGTGTGTTCGAGTTGAAGGTCGTTTGTGGACACAAAGGAATGCTCGAAGAGTATCTTTCTTCCTCACCTCTGTGGCGTTGCGAGGATGTCGAGGGAGTTGTCACGGGAGTGTCGGGCATTGCGGGGATTCGGCGGGTTGAAGAAGGAATCCGGCAAGTTGCGCATCCGGAAGGGCAATGGGCGGGGGCGGGAGGAGAGCCCAGGCTGGAGAACGCTGTCGAAGAGAGCCTGCACAGGAACAGAGAAAAGTGGATGAGTCTCTTGGCACTCTGGGCACCCTTTGCTTCCTCGTCTCACCTGGAGTTCCGAGTCGGAGTCGCCCCGGACGTGTAGGACTTGCTGCGGCGGCTGGGGATTTTGACCCGCCATGATCTCTTCGGGGAATTTCAATGTTGGGCTGTGGATGTGGTGGAGGTGGCAGGTCCTCGACGCCAAGCGAGGAACTCCTTACTTCTCCTCTGCCCTGCCTGCCTTCCTCACCGAGTCGCCCTGGGGCGAAGGGAGCCCAGGCGCAGGCGCCAAGGACCATCATGGTCTCCAGCCATGGATATGCAGGACGTTGCTGTTGAGGTAAGCTCTCTCGGGTTTTACCCGGGTTTAATCACAATTAACGTCGAGGCCCCCCCGGGGACCACGCGAGGAAGGAAGAGGAACTCAAGGGCTTTGGTTTGATTTCAGGTGCGGGGCGAGAACGGGGCCTACTACCCGGTAAATGACCTTTGAAACTTTTTGGCTCAAAATACCGGTAACATGGTTTGCTTTCTCTCATGACTAACAATTCTTGTTCCGACGCAGGCTTTCGTGAGGGATCTCTTGGACGACCAACATGTCGTCGTGTCCTTTGAGAACAAGTAAGTCACCATTTGGAACAGGGACCATGGTCTGGGCGAACTCCAAAGGGGTTGGCGAGTGGAATGGATCTTTCCGTTTGCTCTTTCCTTTCTTTTACACCCACAACGTATTTTTTGGAATTTGAAACGTAAAGGAGGAATTTTAATTTTTAGTACCAATTAACTCGTGCAATTAACTTTAAGTTATCATTTTTGCAAGGATGGGAATTTAATACGGATGGATGCATGGATAGAATTTTCTTAATTTTGTGTTTTGAATATTTAATTCGATTTGTTCGATGTCTTATGGAATTTCATAATTTAATTTATTGCATAACAGTTTTATAATTTCTAATTATTGCATAACAGTTTTATAATTTCTAATTATTGCATGATAGCATGATAAATCCTATTGTTGATTATTTTCTTAAATTTATATATTTAAGGTTAATTATATCCTTCGTTGAGAGAATGATTAGGAAGGTATGAATAAGTTATTTTTACTATTGTTTCATCCTGATGAAAACACACTTTTGTTTCATTTTACCATTTTTTCATGTTCGTCTTACTTTCATCTCGCTGTGGTCTTGACCTCTTCACTCTTCCTCATTTTCCTAGTTCAAGGTTTATTAAATTCATTTCTTACTTTTAATTACACGACTTAATACTCATTTCAATTACTAAACTTTCCTGTTCTCACTTTTTATTTGATCATTATTGAATCTCATCCAAGTCGGAGCCTGGAAGAGATCAACTTGAGATCAAATAATTCAGAAAATGAGATACAAACGTCTTGTTGTAGTGTGCTGCCGGAACAGAGACTTCCGTTCTCTCGAGTTCGCCTACCTCCGGCTGCTTCGACTTCTGGGAAACCGGTCTTGTATACGGAGAACCAGGAAGTAGAAGTTTTCTCTGTCCCTGGCGAGGCGGAGGTCGGAGGATGGTGGAAGGCAACTGTAAAGATCGTTAGACAGGTAAAACCAATCCAAAGATTTTGAATTTATCATGAAATAATATATAAATTAAACAGGTAAGCTTCCTAAATGTTTAATTAACATTATTTGACATTTTCCAGGACTTGTATGTGATTCAATACACGTCGAGTGAGGCGAAGTCAACGGAGATTGTGGAGACGAACCGAATTCGGGTTCCAAACCCGAACCCGGCCATTTCCACCAATACTTTCTTCAAAATCGACCTCCCCGTCCCTCCAGACATTGTGGACTAGTAATAAATAATATAATCATTTATTCGCTTTTTTATTTACAAGTTTCTAAATTTTGTTTTTATTATTTCAGTCTTACCACGCTTAACACCCAGGCAAACATTGAGTCGAGTCACCGCGAGCTCCAGCGCCTAACAGGGGTATTTAATAATTAAACTTTTCTTTATTAGATAAACTCTCGTGATTTATTAGAGATAACAAAATGTAATCTTATAAAATGTTAATTGTAGGCGGGAAGTTGCCGGTTCGTCCCTGACCGAAATGTCATCTGCCTCATTGTAAGACTTTACTTTCAATCTCAATTTATCGTTTCGTTATTTTATTAACGATAATTCTCATCCTATAATATGAATAATTTTTATTGCTTTTAGAGTTCCTCCGAGGAGACTGGGAAGAAGTTGAATCTTTTGAAGGACATGCACTTCCGTGAGTTTTTATTTCGTTATTAAAATATTTAATTTCTAATTTCAACTTTTATTGCATTTTATTAAATTAAGCAATAGAAAATTTAATAAATACTATTATTTTTGAAGGTTCCTTGAACCAAAAGGCTCTCCTTATGAAGAAGACCGAGGAAGCTGTGAAACAGTTGGAAAGTATTCGACTCCACTCAGGCGCCAACTTCTCCGACGAGTTCAAAGTCCGTGAGGACCTCATGGGACTTGCCATTGGGTCTGGCGGGTAATTTGCACATTCATAAATATTGAAATAATTGGGTAATTTAGATTTTATGTGATCATATCATCATAATTAAAAGTTGTAATTTAATTTTGTAGGTCGAACATAAGCACGGCGAGGCGGCTTGAGGGCGTTACGAACATTGAACTCGAGGAGGCAACCTGCACCTTCCGAATCTTTGGAGAGTCGGATGAAGCAGTTCGAAAGGCGCGTGCCATGCTCGAGTACAACGAGGAAAGTCTTCAAGTTCCAACAGGCCTCGTCGGAAAGGTAATTCGGACTCATATTTCCCTTATAGGAATTAAAAAAGAATTAGACTTAAATCTAATTGCTTTATATTTTGATAGGTGATCGGAAAGAACGGAATCATCATCCAAGAGATTGTGGATAAAAGCGGAGTCGTTCGAGTGAAGATCGAAGGTGAGAACGAGCCGAATCCAACAATTGTTCGTCAGGATGGGAGCATCCCATTCGTCTTCGTAGGAACGGTTGAAGCGATTGGGAATGCAAAAACTATTCTCGAATACCATCTCGCTCACCTTAAGGTAATTGAAAAATTCTTAACTTTTACTTGTATTTCAATCGTTATTTATTACGATTTTTCGATAAATGTCTAGTATGTAATCTCAAATATGTCTGACTAATGACATTTAATTACTTCATTTCCAGGAAGTAGAGGTGATGAGACAAGAAAAGCAGCAGATAGACCAAGAACTCAGGTCCTACGCTCCCCCTCCGCCATTCACCTCCCTCCAAATCAAGTATGAAATTCTAGATTTTTAAAATAAAACCAAAGCGATTATGTTAATGGAGACTAAATTATGGAATGATGTTTAACAAATAGTAGCCGTTACGATCGTGGTCCGAGGGGTGGAAGAGGATCCCGTGGTGGTCGCCCTCCACGCCGCGAGTCCGATACTAGAAGCTTCAATAACAACCCTCCTCCTTCAAGAAGGAATTTTAGATTCCCTCGTGGTGGAAATCGCGGGCAAAGAGGCGATAGAGGAGATAGAAGAGGAGATGTAATCTCATTGTTTTAACTATCATTCATTCCTATTTATAATTATAGTTGATTAAGTACGGTGGTAAATGGGATTAAATGGGTTTTTGCTCATTTTAGTCGGATTATCGAAGAGCCAATGGAGGTGAGCGAAGTGAAGAGAGCGTCGAGCGAGTGGAGCGAGCGGAGAGAGAAAGACGGGACGAAGTTCCTCGACGACGACGAGGAGACGGTAAAGAAAACGGGCGGGCCCGCGGAGGTGGCGACGACTGGGACCCCGCTGCTGCTGAGAAAAAAGAAAACAACTGAAGAGAACATACGAACCATTGTTAATTAATTTAAAAAACATACACACACACACAACATACATACATTATAAATTATAATTCTTGAAACACTCATTCGCCTACCTTCTCCTCCCCTTCTCTCCCCTCCGTCTTCACCATGTTATAAAATCTCTTTATTACTTAAATATCAAGTGTCATGAATTACTTCGAAGTGAATCTTCCATTATTACCGGAATACATGAATGATACATAAATGAAATATACACTCATGAGATGTCTTATATTTAAATGCAAATATGGAAAATATTTCATAAAAGTACTTATCATACCTACTTAATACAAAACATAAATAGAATTGAAGCCGTTATTCACTTCCTCATTTGGTCGAGAATCCACAAGGATCCATATAAGAAGAGAACCATTGACTCATGCACATACCTCAAATATTCATAATTTTTAAAGGCCACGCGTGTATTCACGACTCGGCCATTCATTTATGGTAATATGCGAGCGAACAAATGAATATGCATTCTTTAGCTATGATGGTTAATCACATTAATCAATCGAGTTATTTTCATCTCTGTAATCTCTTGATTGTAGGATGCGGCGAGTTTAATTAGCAATTCGAGCTTTAAACAACGGTTAAAACGGTTCATGCATCAAAAGGGTTTAGCTATAAGGTTTCCTGCACAAAAGGCCATTATCGATGGACAGTATATAAACTTCTCAATTAGCATTTTGAAGAAAAAAGTGACATGGAGGTAAAAGACGTTTGATCTGACAAGTTAAATAGTCAATGTACTTGTTCATTATCACTTCATGTATAATTTAGAGAAAAAAGAATTTGACAGGTGAGTTCATATAAGGGAACATGTGTGAGTACTTTTGATAGAAGTAGGGTTAAACTTCTACTAGTGTTTACCAATTATGAAGAGATGAGGGGAAAATATAGGTAAGTTAGGCGTATAAATACAATAAGACGTCGGAGGTGTCTGTGGTTGGTTGAACCTGAGCATCAACATATTATAAAGGTATATCTTGTGAGAACAATTGTTGGTGCAGGTGAAGGCAGTGTGTTGTTCTGTGTGTGAAGTCGTCTGTCAAGCATGGGAGAAACTATACGGTCGTGTATGTAATTAAGGGTTCAAAGAGTTTTCCTTGGTCCGGCGAAGAATCCCAAGCAACGCATTCCTCAGCGTGTTCGTCTTGGGGGTTTTCTTCACATCTTGGTTGGGTTTCTTGATGGGTTTCGAGGTGGAGGTTTTGCCCGTAGGGATGAGTAAGGAAGGGAACGGGTCAAGTTGGCTCAGTGTGTCGGCGCCAATGTAACGGGAATGAGTGGCTGGTTGTTCCTTCTCTTCCTACCCGCCTTCCTACCCGCCACGGCGGGGCTAGGAGAATGCCAGTGTGGAGTTTTCCTCCTCCCGCAGCCCCCGCTCGCCTTTCACCCGCACGCCCGCCCTGTCCTGGCGGGAAACCCGGTAAGGCATTCTCTCTTTGCCCTGTCATCCACCCCGGAAGCTCATCCACTCCACGCAAACATTAAAATTCAATTCCAATCTCCACGTGTGAATTCCTCAGGTCCCGGCCGACTGCGGAGACCCGAAAGACGAGCCAAGATGCTCACTAGTTTGTAGACAGCTTGTCCAGGCCATGGGAGCTGAAGAAGCTCTTGTACAAAGGTGAGGCACGAGAGATTATCCAAAGATTACAAAGCACATTCACTCAAACTTGATTCAAAATTCCTCTTTAATTAATTGGCTTCCTAATGATTTAATATAAGGAAGAGATAAATGTATTATTCGGTACGGTACTTGAGAAAATGAAAGAATGTATTAATAATATCATTTTTTCAGTGTGGTTCTTGCAGCGACGAGAACGTTAGCGTGCCAGCGAGCAAACGGAACTCGAGCGCCTTTACCGAGGAGTTCAGAGGATCCGAGATGGTTAGGAGGATTCTACCGTTGGTGTTCCGATCGATGGACGTAAGAAAATTATATTAAATTATATTAAGGTTTACTCCGTTGAAGTAAAAGTGTTTAATTGTGTTAATAGTGTTTAATAGAGAATTGAATTAGATAACTATTAAATATTATTGGTTTTCCAGGTATGCTGGAGTTGCCCTCAACGAGCCTCTTTGCTGTCAAGGATCAACAACAAATTGTGCCGGCTCCGCTCGCCGACCGCGTCTCATCATTAAAGTAAGAAAATGCATTTATCCATCCCTTTCCACTCTTGTTGAGACTCTTCCCATAAAAGCATATGGTTAGAAAGGGGATTTCCAGGTTGATAATTCTAAGAGCTCAAAGTTAAGTTAATCGCAAGTTTTTGTTTTGGTCCTCCAGCATAAATGCATGAAAAAAATGGGAATTAGGTCAAACGTTGAAGGTAGAAAAGCAAAGTAAAAATATTTGTACATGGAGTAGCAGGTGAAATGTGAGGGGTTTAAGTAAGAGAAGAAGGCGAAAAAGGGACAAATAAGGTGAGGAATCAAGTCGTTGAACTCCCTGCTGCCTTGCCCAGGCATCTTAAGGGTAGGCAAGGGAAGGTTGAAGGCTAAAGTGAGAAAGAAGGGACGGAAGATATGAGCCCTTTTTCTTAATAGGTTCCACGTAAAGGTGGGTAGAGGAAGAATGCCGCAGGGAGGATCTAGCTGTTTATCCTCTCTTGGGAACTTGGAATTGCTTGGTGTGGAAGGCGTGTGTGTGTATTATGTGTGTGGGGTATTCGTTGACTCATTAACATTATTATGGATGAAGACCCCAAGAACTCATCGTTCCACGTTGACGGTCAAATTGTTGACCGCTTTCATCCATGACGCAAAGTCCAAGAAAACCCAAGTTCAAATGAGACGTGTGAGTCTGCAAAGTAGAATCATGAATGAGATTCATCATGCAACTCGTTAACTGATGGTGAGCCACTCACTCAGTCAATGAAGGATCTCTTTATTTAAATATGATTAATTCGAATTCGCCAAGGAGTAACCGAATGAGTTCCACTTCTTCATTTGTGTTGGATTCATTCATTCGAAACGGTTCATTTCCCTCTCCAGAGATCAATTATTCTCATTGCTCTTCAACGTCAGTCAGTAGGTACTGTAATTACTGCCTGAGTTTATTATGTATATTATAATACAATAATAAAGGTATTCTTCAAATAAAAACCTCATCACTGCTCGTACTACGAATCTGCGATTACGAACTTGGCGAATTGAGAAGTAGAAAAGTACAATCTCATTCTCGATACAATTCCACATTATTATCTCTCTATTACACGATTCGTTTCGTTACGAATTTCATGTCGAGCTTTTATGTATTTTTTCATATTATTGAGATGTCTATTGAGTTGGGAAGGATGAGCTCTTCAACGGCTCTAATACAGTTATTCCGGCTTCATTACTATTCATTCAATTACTACATTCGCATTTCCACTTAACGTTGAGCATCAAACTGCATATAGGATAACTATTTGAAGAAATAATAACATTTGAGTCTTCATTGGAAGTTAATTTTACAAAATTAAATTAATTTCAACATGTCCCTCGTATCTTGTATCAGAGATATCGAGTTGATTTGAAGTTTCTCTCTGTATATTCATTTGTGAAATGTTAAACATCAAACTAACAGGATTATTCCTTTGCATTTTCATATTTGTTTTTTATGCCAAAGCAAAGTTTGGCATTGAGGTAAAAAGGATAATAAGAATTGCATTGAGGTAAGTACGTACTTAAGTTCTTGATTAAAGGGAAGTAGAAAGAGAAAATAATGATTAAGGTCAAAAGTCATAATCTTGAATGCGTCAATCACGTGAATGGTAGAAGAACATTTACAGCTTCAAATGAAATGCAACGGAAATGAGAATGAAAAAAGCGATGAATTCTTAAATGTTTTTAAGCCCATATAAAATGTGAAGCCAATTCATATATGATCATATATGCACTGTGGCTTACAAAGATCTCCGCCTGACCTTTTTTATTTTCATGGTACCTTGGAATCTCGCATATTAGCAAAATGTTTATAATAAATTCACGAATATGATTTTTATGAGGAAAAGTATAATTTGATCAAATATTATTTAATAGTTAGCACTTTAGCGATTCCAGGGTAATTTTTCCCACATTTCCATGAAAATAAAAAAGGTCAGGCCGATATCTTTGTAAGCCACAGTTTAATGATAGATTGTTCTCTTGTAAAAATGAGAAATGTGGGAAAAAAACTGAAATGGAAAACTGGGACGGAAGAAGATCATCCCATTCATCCATGGCATTCTATGCAATACATTAGAGAATTTTATGAGCTTAAGTACATTAAATTCATAGGAAAAGACATTCCAAATTCCTTCCACTTTCTTATAATGACTTATTTCCTTTTTTTCCTACAGAAGCGGCCCGATGACGACGTGTCTTCTGAAGAATCCACAACGCCGCCCATTGAAGCTAACGAAGTTGACTATGAGAAAATTGACATCTCTACGAACTCCATTGTAAGGAAACTCCAATTGCCTGAACCTTAACCTCTAAAAACTGAAAACTGGGTTAAGGTTAATTACTAATTAGTTTTCAATTTTAATGCACAATGTGTTTACACTCCGTGTTTGTCAATGTGATTAAATAGGAAGAGAGTCCTGTGAAGAAAAAACTGAATGCGACGTTACTGGCGGAAGCCTTTGGTTTTGTCGGATCGATCCTTCGAGTTCTCGGCTATGAGGAATTCCTCAAGGGGTTCTCTGAAGCCTTGCCATCCAACACGGCATCTGAACTCCTCGAACGTGTGGACGTGGGCGGGTACATTGGGAGCTACCAGGACAAGTACAGAGTGTACTCGAGGGAATTCAATCTGGGCTTCTGCTATGTGGAGTACGGGATGTTCTCTGTAGCGAACGACGGCCTCACGAACGTCGCGAGCGGAGTTTTTGACAGGATCTTCAGACACAGGAGTCCGTCCATTAGGAGAGTACGCGCGACACGGGGACAAGAAAATGACTTATTAGGTAAACAGTCCACATAAACAACTATTTAGAGCAAGTAGTGTCTACATATGAGATTTATATTATAAAAACACTTGATGCTCTTTTGCCTCTCTTGGAATGGCTTAAGTCTCTTAAGTGAGATTCCAATCTTTTAGACGCTCTACGGTCTAATATGACAAACGAGTTGGATCTAATGCAGCCAATTCATTATTTTCATTGGTGGCGAAAAAATGCCTTCTCGCAATATATAGGCATTTTTATACTTCAGTACTCTCAGTCAGGTCTTGCACACCGTTGCGGTGAGATTGAGGTTGACAACAACAACTTCACACTCTCATGATTAAATTCACACTACATAAAGTCTGAAAGAAGCTCATACTTTATTTACATACGAGTTGATGTATTATGCAGCATTTGTAATACACACATACATTGCAAAGTTGTGAAGTTTATGACATTTATGAGGGAATGTGTTTGTATTCAATATATTAAGGTAGAAAATACACGATATCAAATACATGAGATATATAAATCATAAAGAAGTAGAGATATTAAATATTTATTTTGCCGGATTTTCTTAGCGAGCGCTCTTCCTCTCGTAACCCAAGTGGCGAGCAGTCCAATGATCCAAAACGCCGTTTCCAATTTGGTCACTTCTTTCTTAACTCCACCAAAGAGCGAACCGCAACAAGGACACAATCCACCACGGCCAGCGTCAATGGCTGATGCTCTCGTTGGGTCAGATGGACTCCCGGCTCTTCTCTCTCAAGTTGTCAACACGTACCTCAAGTTCGTCACGACGAATCCAAGGCCAAGACCCAAGCCCACGCCACAAACTACTTATCATTCAGAGCCGCAGACAACCAAGCCCTCGCCAACGTCTCCGCCCAAGAAAGAAGAAGGCAAGGGGATCTCTATTTTAATCAGAGCAATTAAATAATGCCTTTTTATTCATGTTCGATTAAATAATGATGTCTTTTGTACAGATATTGTGTCAATGGTGTCGGAAGTTGCGAAGCCCTTCTTTATCAGTTGGTTTGGCGTTGTTCCTGACACTCCTGGGTAAATATTTTTGTCTTTTCCAATCATTTTAAGGTGACTTTATATAAAAATGGGCTAAGTAATATTCATTATTAACTTTTCTATTCATTTTAAGGTTTGGTCAATTGCCTCCAATGAGCCCTGCAAAGTAAGACAATTCAGAATATGCGACAAAAAATCTAAAAGAGAACTAAACTATAACTATGAAAGTGATTATTTAATATTATAAAAATAATAAAATTTATTATAGGGTTGGATATGGATCTGGATCAGACAAGCTGTTAGGAATTGACCCTGATCCAGGAGCAGGAATTACAGACATTCTCTTTGGATCTGTCAACATTCCATCGACCGGGAATGGAATCTATGATTTTGGGAACAGAGTTGTAAGTTCTGTTTTTGCCAATTTAATTAACATTACAAGTAGTACAGATCCTTAACGTTTGAATGAATCCAACACTAAAAACAAAACCACTTCACTTTGTGCCGTGTTTATTAACACACGAGTGGAGTCGGAAAGAAAGAGTAAATACTCATCTTCCAAATTCACTACTCTAGTTCTTGGATGAAAGTAGGTTAGGAATTAATAATAAATCAATTTAAATGCAAATGTTTGAATGCAGGTGTACGCATTTTCAAAGGCAAATGAACCTCAGCAGGGACTATGTAAGTTTTAAATTCTCTTCTGTTTGTTTATAATAGATTCATTAGAATTAAAACGAATTGTAGTTAATAATGATGTATGATGATTTAGATTGTTTCAAGCAGTATGCAGTGAATAAAATGTGGGATTATTTCAAGTTTGGGGTCAACACCGTTTTCAAAAAGTGACAATGCAAAAGCATGTTTTGTGAATTTAGAAAGTGTGTGGGCGGAAACGTTCCTTCTCTTCTTCCTGTACAAATTACGATTTTATTTATTTTATTAATTTATATTTTATATTCACTGGTAACTCCCCAAGCTGTTCGGGACCGACGTTGTAAAAGTCGGGCTCTGAAATTTGAAAATATAATTTATTATACTTATCCCACATAAACACTTATGATTTGAGTTGTAATAGTGGTACTCAAGGCTGACGAATGAAAGAGAATGAATAAAAGCAAATTGTTGTTTTTCTGATATTTGCAATGATTTTACAAGATATTTGGCATTACCTCGAGCTCTTCGTGCTTCGCGAGGCGAAGGCCTTGCTGAAGTTTGTCTATTAAACATTTCATGATAAATATAAGCTCAATTTCAATTGTTCATTGTTCTAAAACATGTATTGGAAAATGTCTTACAATGGTTGATAATGTCTTGATCACAGGGACAAGACTGGGTGAAGGCATCAAGCCGGTACATACAAGCCATGTATTTCCATAATTCAGTTAGGTCAGTAGGAATCTCGAAACTGATATAAATCATAATATTTAATATATTTAAATTTTAATATTAGGAATTGATGAAATGAATAATATTAAATACCCAGTAACAAATGAAGACCCTGCAATACGAATGTGTTGAAGTCTTGGCATGAGCTCGCAGTCGAAACAACAAAGTGTGTCTCCTGTCAAGAACCGGCTTCCTTTTCTTTCCAAGTGCGAATCAATTCGAGCCCTGTAAATTAAAAAGTTTATTTAAACTTTCTAATGAAACCCTCCATATATAGAATCGCAAAATAAGGTTGTACAAATATGGTTAAAAAAGCATTAATCCTAATTGATTTCATAAACATTTGGAAAAAAACTTACAAACAGGCTACGAGGTTCTTCCTTGACCCTTCGTCTTTCTTCAAAAGCATCAACTTGAATTTCTAAAAGAAACATTCAAAAATAAGATGGAGAAATATCCATAATAAGTAAGTGTAAACCTTAAAATAATTTCTGCGACATTTTATTGCAAAGTGATAATATACCGAGTAGACGTTTTCAATGAGGGTCGCGACTTCTTTGTCTTGAACGAACAAATTGTGTCCTCCTGGAATATTCTTCATGATGTGCCGTTCAATCTTCTCATTCTCCAAAACAGCGAGTCCTCCGTCAATAAGGATTGGAGGTGGAGTTGCTATTTACGAATTTAAAATCAGAACATGGTTAGTTGTGAGAATTTTCCTATTATAGACAATAATGCAAAATAAATTCATTCTTGCTGATCATTAAAAGCTCAATGGAGGCAATTATTTACAAACCTTCAAAGTTGGAACGGAAGTCAGGAGGTGGTTTCGACATATCGACCGTCGTCACTGAACATTGCGAAAAATCCAAATAAAATCCCCGACACGACCCCCAACACACAAATAAAATAAAAAGAAGAAAAACAAAGTTAATAAATCAGAAATGATATGAAAATAAAAATCAAAGAAAACTTCCGGACCCTTCAGGGAAATCGTCTTCAACTCGGCAAGGAGGTAAAGATCCATGAAGTACTCTTGACAAAAGAGGCACGCGCCTTTTCGACGACCATCAATCGTCGATGCCTATAATCATCAAGGATTTCCATAAAATTTCAATTATTCATGAACTCGCAAGTTCAAAAGCTTAATTAAAGATAATGAATGGGCAATTAAGGCTTAAGAGCTAAATCCTCCAACTATAACTGTGATCTCCCTATAACTGTGAGCATATAGGGGGATAATAGAGAAGAATCAACAGGTGGTTTTTGACATGTTTGCACTGTGCGATTCTTTTTAAGAAACCCAATACCGACTCAAAAGCTTAAGAGTAAATCAAAATTGTATAATCCATAGATGTCTGGAAGGAAAAGCCATAAGGTTTATTTGACCCTTTGCTTTGCACAGATTCGGCATTCTAGACTTGATAAATAGACAGAATAGACGTAGACAGTGATGGATTTAACATGGTTCATGAGAATGGTTGGGATGGATGAGCACAGCTTTATACTTTTCGTTTTAACTACTTAAAAACGCCCCAAAAGATAATCAATCCATTCATATTGGCTTTTAATATGTCAAATACATCAAAGTCATTAAGGTAAACATCATCTTCTTCAAATGATTCATTCTCTTGAATATAAATATATGCATGACTCATTGTCAATGAGAAGATGAGAGAAAGTATAAAAGAAACCGAACTTGTTTTATAACTAATAAACATCTCTTGTGAGAGAAAGTCACATTGGAATTAAATTTTAAACTTTGATATGAAAATAATTAAAGACTAATATTCAAACCTTCCAGTGCAAATGTCCTTATAAAAAGAGGATGAGCATTCAATGTAAAAATGGGTTAAAAAAGATTAGAAAAGTGTGTGCGTACAAACGGAGACTGACATAGGGAGATAAGAGTCATTGTTTGTATTTAAAAAAGATTTAAAATAATAATTAAAAAATGTTAGAGGGTAGTTTATTAGTAATACCTTGATGATGAGCTCGACCTCCGTGACCGGGACAGAGTCCATGGTGAAGAATGACAAGTCTCCGGAGTTGTCACTCTTGCGAGAGGATTTTGGGTACTAAAGGGAAGAGAAGCCACACCTTTGGGGAGCGGGGATGCATAAATGAGGGTGAGTGAGAGACTGAAGCTCGCGAGTCGCCGTCATCAGATTGGTATGCGAGTGACCTCGGGATGGAGGAGTGGGCCTTCAACAAGCGGGGTCAACCCGACAAATCCTCTAATTACCACGCTAAGGCCCTTCAGCAAATTAGGTAAGTCCTTCCACCCCCCTCGGGCCGAGGTCGTTCAAAATATTAATTTTTTCTCTCCTTCCCAAGGAACTCGCTCGAGCCGTTTGCCACAACGGGAACAGGAGCTTACTCTGACTCGACCTCTTCGTCCAACTCGACCCACTCGACCCGCCAGTCCCGTGGGATCGAATTCAAGGCTCAACAATACCCCTTTGTACCAAGTCAAGGTGAGGACATTTTGGATCTTAAGGGCTACCTGGGCGTACATTCCTGAAGGAAACTATTTGGCCATTGATCCCGTTAAATATCATATTCCAATATAGCATCACCATACGCACATCCATATTAAAGGCATTTAAGCTTATATGGTTGGATTTTCTTTACTTTTGGGGCGGAACGGAAACACGAAGATTCGGAGAGAATTAAAGGATCATAAATCATATTTGAATGTTTTAATCAAAAGATTCCTTTTTTATCTTTCAAACCACATTCCTACAGGTTGCATAATCCCATGCCGTTTGTTCAACACACGCTTATGCATATCCTCTCGATGCGATAGGAAAATGTACACGGGAATGAGAATACGTGGAAATGGAAAGGAAGAGTTGACTCGAAGGATATAATTTCATGGAATTCTCTTATTAATGTTAACTAAATAATTCATCAGGGCTATCTTTGAAAAAAAGATAAGATGCAAAAGGAGTGACAATTGACAATTTTATTTTTACTCATTACGTTTCTCTCTAGCTATTTATTCTGTTTTTACTTTATTATTAAGCATACTTCATACACATAACTCCTTTATCTACTTTCAAACCCACTTGTAATCCACTTTACCGATGAAGCCCAAACAAAACAATGAAAATCTCTACAAGAGCATATTTTTTATTACGAAGCATATTTGCTTGTTTTATTTATGATGACATTTTTATTAAATGAGCATGATATGCGAGCTGTTGTTGAATTTGAGTTAATGATTTTTAGTGCCTGCCTCAGTTCAGCAGCTGCTTCGTCTCACAGCGCCTTCTTCACCTTCTTCGTCTTCCTCTCCTTCCCCGACTCCTCCAGGACAAGCCAAAGCGACTCATGTCATTCGAAGCACGCAAGTGAAGAAACCAGCGCTTCAAAAGGCTATGCCCGTTGAAACAGCCACTCCTCCGCCTCTTCCCCCGAAACCTACACCTTCTCGAGTCACACACGAATCTCCGATCCCTGAGAGGAAAATGAGGTCAAAAGACAGAGAAGATGAGCTTCAAGGAAAAGTATTTTCATACATTTTTATATTATAATTAATCCGTTTTTATCTGTGTTTTTGCATTTATTTCCTGATTATTCATAATAAATATCACTTTTATTGCTCATTTTAAGGTTCGAGTTTATAGTCCGCAAGCCTTCAAGTTCTTTATGGAGCAACACGTGGAAAACGTGATAAAAAGTTTTCAAGAACGCCAGCACCGGCGAAAGCAGCTGGAGGCCGAAATGTGTAAAATTGGCTTGAGCGAAGAAGCCCAGACACAAATGAGGCGAATGCTTTCACAAAAAGAGTCGAATTACATACGCTTAAAAAGAGCCAAAATGGACAAGGCCATGTTTAGGTATTTGATCTAACCCGAATAAATTAATTATAATAATAATAATCAATCAGTTCAATTCATAGATTTTCTAATATTGTATTTAAAACTTTAAAATAATATATGGGCAAATGGGCACATATATGTATAACTAATATTTATTTTTATTGTTTTACTAGTATAATTCGTACAATTGGAGTTGGTGCATTTGGAGAAGTGAGTCTGGTTAGAAAAGTAGACACAAAGCATTTATACGCAATGAAAACACTACGGAAGGCCGATGTCCTCCGAAGGAATCAAGTTGCTCATGTTAAGGCTGAAAGAGACATTTTAGCAGAGGCTGACAATGAATGGGTTGTGAAACTGTATTACTCGTTTCAGGTAATTAAATATATTGGATGATCTTGATTTTTTCTGATCCTGATCCATATTTTGCTCCGTCTTAACTATTTATTGGTAATGTAAAATATTTTATTTAAATATTTAAAAAAAATTATAGGACGCGGAGAATTTATACTTCGTAATGGATTTCATTCCTGGGGGTGATCTCATGAACCTTTTAATTAAAAAAGAAATATTTGAGGAACCACTTGCTGTCTTCTACATTGCTGAACTTACATGTGCTATCGAATCTGTTCATCGAATGGGATTCATTCATCGGGACATCAAACCCGACAACATCCTCATTGACCGAGATGGTCATATAAAATTGACTGACTTCGGCCTTTGTACAGGCTTCAGATGGACGCATGACTCCAAATACTATGCAAACACTCATTCCTGTGATCAATGGTATGAATAAATATTCTATTCTATTCTACATTTTAATGATACATTAACTATTATAATTTTTTAATTTAAAAATACCACTGCAATTATTTAAATATATTGTTCTTGTGTTTTAGGTGCACTTGTGAAGGAGGTGAAGTTTCTGGTAGAAGAGCCCGGGCCAAAGGCCGATGCTTAGCTCATTCCCTTGTTGGAACTCCTAACTATATCGCTCCAGAGGTAATTTGAATTTTTGTATTTTAAATTTTCAATAGTTTGAGTATTTAACATTTAATTATTTCAGGTTTTGTTGAAACTTGGGTATTCTCAACTTTGCGACTGGTGGAGTGTGGGAGTCATTCTCTATGAAATGCTTGTTGGCCAGCCGCCGTTCCTAGCTGAAAACCCTGCCAGTACCCAATGGAAAGTCATTGAATTTCAAAAGTACCTTCGGATCCCCCAGTCTGCCAATATTTCGCCTGAAGCCAGAGGTAAAAAAGAGTTAAACAGAACTCAACGTCAATTTAGCTAACGAATATTTAATCATTTAATTTTAATTTGGAATCTTAACGAAGAAATAAAATGGAGGCATTCATTTATACTCATTATTTGAATTGTCTAAATTATAGATTTAATCTTATCATTGTGCACTGAGCACAGTAGACGACTTGGTGCGACCGCCGACGAAGTCAAGTCTCACCCGTTCTTTGCTAGTGTCGATTTCGACGCTGGGCTCCGTCGCGGCCCGGCACCTTTTGTTCCTCAAATTCGCCACCAGCTAGACACTTCCAATTTTGACAATTTCGACCCAGAAGAAGGGCGGAGGGGAGTAGAAGAGTCACAACCCTCTGACTTTCACGGTTTCTTTGAGTTCACCTTTCGCCGGTTTTTCGATGATGCTTGGGCAGCAACCGACGATACAAACTCAAAAGGCCCTGTGTAAGTGCAAAAAACACGCTCCTGATAATCACCATCATACATATAATAAAAGTCTGTGCTCACGTTTTGTTATCAAATCGTTATTTAAGAGTTGGTTTAATTACTTAAGAGCTTCTATTCTTTCTTCCTACTCTCAATTTCATTCCTTCCGTCTCCCTAAATTTCTTACTACTAGAGGTTTTACATGTGGGGAAACAAAGGAGCCCAAAGGACAAAAGAACTCCCCGTTCAGTTCCCTTTTATTCTTTACAAATCCGAGCCTTTTGCTCTCCCACTTTCTCGAAACTCACATTGCAAACTTACATTCTCTTTACAGCTCCAAATCATTTAGGACTGAATGCGAGGCTCTGCGTAAGACGCGACCTACATCATCTATCTTAGGGATAGATAGGCTGCTAGGGGTTTGCATCCTTAATGACTATTTTACATTTAGTTTTTTTTCTAATGAATGAACTCTGCGTCATCGTCTCCATGAAATGTATCACTTAAACAATATCTCCTTCATTTGCACTTTCCTATTTGAGCTGATTTGATTTTAGGATTTGGATTTGATATGATAATAGGAAAAAATAAGAGTTTCGTTAAATTAAACTATTATGATATGACATTTTGGTTGAAACAAGTGTGAATGACATCTTGCAATGACACTTTTTTTTAAACTCTTCCAAGTTCATTAATGAGTGAGTTTTAATTAGTCTTGAGGGGTTTTATTTTTGAATGTCGTTGTAAAATTGTGATTTGGTTGAGATGAGGAAAATTGAGAGAATGAAGTGTGTGGGATGAGGATAATGAGAATAATACGTGGATGTCTCGATTGTTGCACACAGGTACGTCTGATTTCTCCTCCTATTGTGTCCGTGGGGTATTAAAGGGAGGAAATGGCGATGATGCCGTAAAATGATTCGCATTCTATTCCTCAGTCTCCTCCTCACAGGTCAGTAGAAAAGATTCCTTGAGTTCCCAACCCAAATTTCATTTTGTTTATTATTGTTTTATTCAAGGAGTTGCGTTCGGTGGGAGAATCCGTAGAGGCTTCGGAGGAGGCGGTGGAGGCCAGGGTGGATACGGTAAATTTTATAACATTTTTAGCTTTTTATTGTTTTTCTGGTTTTCAATTAAGTATTTGTTTGATTTTAATTAGCTCCTGGATATGGAAGCGGACCTGCGGGACAAGCGGCAGGAGCAGGAGCTGTTGGAGCGATAAATCAACACGAAGGAGTTGCCCTGTGGAGTGCGCAATCCGCTGTAGCTGCTTCAGTTGGTAAAAACTTAAAAAAGTTTAAATCAGATTTATATATTGCTTTGAATTTGTGGATTAACGTAGTTGATAATTGGAATTTTATAATTCATATATCTTTTAATTTTCTTTAGGACGAGACTATCAGAATCAAGTGGCGACGACTGGTAAGTAGGTGTGTGAGAAATTAGCCTTTTACCAACTTACCCTTCTTGTTCTTCAGCTCAGTTCGTGAATCAGTTCACCGTTCCACTCACGAAGTCTCAGGCAAACGAAGCGTTTAAAGTAAGACTTTCGAATGATTTAATTTTGAAAAGATTAATTTATAATGAGAGGAGGTTAAAAGTATGATTTTGTATGATTTAGGCCGTTCAATACCAACAACAAGGATCACAAATTTCTGGAGCTTTGGCCGCAAACAGTCCAGCCATCACAGCAGCTGCTAACGTGGCAGCGAAAGACAACTTTGCTCAAGCTTACCAAGCTGCTCAAGGCTCAACTCTCTCAGCAGCAGCTGCTGATGCCGCAGCTCAACAATCTGCATACTTAGCTGGATCTGCACTTGCTGCACAGGTATGAATTTTCTTCGTCTATTAATTGTTTGAATTAACATTTCAGACATAACTTATTATTTTATAAAGGTTATAGAAATTATTATTAAAATTATTTAATTTCTTTTAAAATTCCACACGGAGGAGTATTTAAAACGAGATTATTAATTTAGCATGTGGCAGCAGCCCAAGCGGCTCATTATGCATCAGCAGCAAAAACACAACAGACCCTGACGAATGCTGCTGCTTTGCAAGCTATCAATGGAATTGGAAGCATCGATCGTGCAGCTTCGTACTCATTCTCTGGAGGCGGAGGAGGATATTGAGAACATCGCATAATTAATCATCACATTTAACATCAATAAATATTTATATATTTTGATTAAATTTTAGCATAAAATTACTTCTATTCATTCATTTTCATACTCTCATAAGTCATAAATACCTATTAATTATGAACTTGTTCTATTCAACGATATACTTTATTATTATATAATACAAGATGAAACGCAATGGGAGTTAGGAAACAGGCTTTTATTATTGAACAACAATAATTTGTAACATTTAAATGAAAATATATACATAATTTATTCATCTCCGCTTGCAATGGCTTGGTCCCAACGCTTCAAGAGCATCTCTTCGGTAAAAGCTGACTTGCGAGCCACCAAATTTCTTCTGCACTCTTGTTGTTCCTTGTTCGAACATCTTCACCCGTCTGTACACGTTGGATTTGTCCATGCAGTGATTTCCAAACTGTTCCTTTAATTTCACATACTTGGCTCAAAATCTTTTCTTCAGCGGGCAAAAATCTAATGACACTTCTTTGATGGTCAAAAGATTCCCTCATAAGTTTGGAATTCATATTTTATATTCATATAGTATTTTTGAAATTTTTTGTGCTGTTTCGTAACTCTCATTGCGTTTCATCTGGTATTATATAATAATGACTAAAGAAAGTTGTAATTTTAAAAAATCACTCGCAGAGTTTCCACGGATGCCCAATATGCATTTGCCCACAATCTTTTCTTCGATCGTTCCTTTGTTAATCCCCTCAAGCTATTATAATTTAATCTAATTTGAGAAATTGAGTTTTATTGCAATAAATTATGATAAACACTTGCCCGCAATCTTTTCTTAAACCGTTCAATATCATTCATTGTTTAAAGACAGACAAATTCATTATTACTGCTTGTGCGTAGGTCTTGTTTAAAGTAATTAATCATATAAGTAAAATGTTTTGATTTAATCCGGAAAACTACAGAAAAGTTAATTGGTTAAATGTAAAATTCATGACTATTTTGTATAAATTCATTGCATGTGGAAATGAACTAACGATAATGGAAAAATACCAATTAGAGCGATTGCTGAACTAAAGAAGATGATATGTTGATATACACAAATACCAAAAGACTCTTTTTTTATTGTAATATTATATATAATCTTCTGTTTCAGTAATTATATTCATTTACAATATGAGTAATGCCGGTATAAAGGAAGTTCTTAAACGCTTTACATACTTCGGCTATGCAATTTTTATTTATTATGCCTCAAATCTCAAGTGCCTACATTGAGATTCAAAATAGGGTATGAGACTCCAATGAGTTTTCTTTTACATGGAACTAAGTGTAAAAATACAAAAAGAACTTTTACGGGGAACTCGGCGATCGGAACACAAAGGGCGAAGGTTATTTACGAATTAGAGGCTAAACAGAGGCTCATGCGGATTTCACAAGAAAACCTGACGTGTCAATTCAGTATAACATGTATATGAGATATATATATACATAAATTGTATTTTATAATTAGTTCACCTTTGACGATGAGTTGAATCATATAGCAAGTTCGAGCTGCAAGTAGAAAGTCGGAATTAGCTATTTATCATAAGCATTTCTCAATTGTCTCTGACCGTGAAACGACACCAAAATTTTTCCTCTGCTTACTAAAGTCATAAGCAAGATTGATTCTTCGCCAGTTCAAGCAGTAAACGAGGAGACTTTTCTAATTAACAACCATCAGCGTGGGCGAGCGAGCAGAGCATTTAGAAAAGAAATGGCCAATCCTTGTTTTTGCTGCTCATTAGCTACTGGGGTCAAGATTGCTTCCATTTTGTCAATTGTAAGATTTTCTTTACAAGCATTTTCCTTTATACTTTATAATTACGTATAATTTTAGTAGATAGTAATTGTCTTTCGTAAACTTTGATTAGGATATGATTAAAACGAGCTAATCATAATCATATCATAATCATAAGCATATTAGTTTTCATTTATAGCAACAATATTTAAATTGATTCTTGATGAATTTCTTTGTTCTTTTCAGTTATGTGCCGTTGTGGTAGTTGGAGTCTCAGCTCGCGTTTTTCATCTTGCATACGATGGTAAAAATATAATGAACATTATGAATAATTATAATGCGTCATCTCATTTACATGCTCATTTTAATTATAAAATATTTAAATGTTTACATAGCCAGATACTCTGACTGGGTTGAAATGCAAAAGAAAATTGTGGATTTCATCTTCAATCATACAAACGAGCCATTATCCGTGACAAAAGGACTCAATATTCTCATGTACACTTCTGGTGTTGTTGTGGTCGGCGGTGCACTTCAGTTCTTCACGTCCCTCTGTGTCCTCCTTTTGTCAGGAAAGGTAAAGATCATAATTAAGAAAGCCAACATTGACTTGTCATTATGATTCATTTAGCACCAATAGTAATGTTAAGTCCATTCAGAGATTGACATTCTTTGCATTGATTTTTACTATTTTTTTTAGTATTGTCTATTATTACAAACATTTACTTATAAAGATTTTTGAGTTACACTTAAGATGTTATTACTCTAAAATCTCCATTAAAACGCGGGGTCTCCAATAGAACGCGGGTTTCTATTAGAACGCGGGGGTAGACTGAGATTTTGCAAATAGATCGCGGGTTTATATTAAAGTACGTGGGTATCTATTCGTACACGCGCATCTATTTACATATACAGAGGAACCATTGGCCATTGAATACAACACGGGTTTCCAATAGAATGCGGGGTGTTCTAATGGAGATTTTAGAGTAATCTAGATTATCTTTTGTTTATTTTAGAGCCCAGGCGGATCTGGAAGACTTTGGGTCTTCATTAACACCATTGTGGCTATTGCTCTTTTCGGGGTAAAATTTATATATAAAATATATTATGTATATGAGGGAATATAAGGGATATAGCTAAATAAAGAAATTTTATTTTCTTACATATATACCAGATGGGTCAATAAGTTCGTGCACTATTGCACAAAGATCCGTCGTTTCATTTCTTTTTCAAATAGTGCACGGACTTATTGACCCATCTGGTATATATATGACTTGATCTATTCACATATGAGGACAAAAATGGTTGAAATTGTCATTTGATTATAAATACATTTTTATAGGCCTTTCTCTGTGTGGTGACAACAAACGAGTATACTGGCTACAAGGACAGTGACCTTCTACAAGCCTTCTTGGGAGTCACGCGTAAGCAATAAAAAGCTTAATTTTTGGAACTGAGATTTTTCCCTTAATCAAATTTTCGAATCTCAAAATTTTCTAAATGGGGTTGTATTCATTTGATGATGATGAATGATGTTATTTAAATATTTTAGTTTTGGACTTCTTTGTTCTTCTTTACCTCTTGTGGGTCCATGTTGAATTCATCAGAGCTTCGTAAGACGTAAAAACCTTTAAAATATTTTTTATCCCAATTTTATGACAAAAAATGTTTTAGTTGAGAAATAATGTTTTGTTTTTTGATTCTTTAATGATTACTTTTTAATTTATAGAACCTCAGTGGTGATCTTACGAGCTCAGACTTCAGAATGATCAAATAATGAATGTCGAGGTGTTAACTACCATCAGTTCCATATAAGGGGGATTTGCTATTTACCTTTTATTTTACTTTTTTTTATTTTTGACGGCTGATTGTGAAGCCAGGATACATTTCTATATCTTTTGCTCAATAACTCAAGACTTAAAAATAATAATAAAAAAATTGTATCGAATAATCGATACGCATTTATTGTTAGTATAAGAAAGATATTGCAAACATTTACATATTTCTTCTCATTTTGACTTTTCATTTATTATTAAATCAAATTTAACTATTTATGTGGTTTGTAAAATTATTCACATTATTTAATCTTTGCAAAGCAATGAAGCATTATATGTGTTCAGCTTAATGTAATCGAATTACGAATTTAATTAAGGAAATTACAATGTAATAAACTACGATTTAATAAATTTATTGATGATTTAATAAAGATTTTATTCTAATAACACAATTAATGTATTTTTTGTATTTAATTTGAGTCAATCTTTATTTTCCCTTCACTATATTTAACATTTCATAGAAAATACAACACCTAATTTATTACTATAAATGCACGCCAGATTAATATAGGCAGCGCATGCTAATTGACTTAAACTTTTCACTTCTTCGGCTAAGCTGTTTAGCGAAAAAACTAGATTCTGACACTAATTAGACAATAAAGTACAAACTTGAATTATAACTGCACATTACTATTATTTACGTTACTGTTTAGCTCTCGTTGCTCACATGCTCACACTTAAATGCATAAGAAACACACTATAAAATCATCAATTAATTAGAAGTGCAATCAAACTGACAAATTAACCTTTTATAAATTGAATTTGAGGTCAACTCTTTCAGTCTTTGAAATAAAATTCATCATGAAACAATTAATAAATCTTTGCATTCTTTTATTTATTTCCTTCAACTTTTTCTCTAAAGCTCAAGGAAAGGAAAGACAAAGCAAATGTAAGATTCACTAATCAATTTTAAAATTCCAAAAATAATCATTGTCTTTTGTAATTCTCTTTTGGAACTCTTAGTTCTTATTCCATTCTTCGCGGGAGTTCAATTTCCACAAGAACGGTGTGATAACGAAAGAAATGAGCCAGGCGTTTGTCTATCGAAGTAAAGAAAATTACTAAATTACTTTTCAAAATTAAACAAAAATTATTGTTTCACTTCTTAAATTAAAATACCAAATCAATAATAACTGAGTTGCAACCTTAAATGTACACATGCAAGCTTTATATTTATGTTAAGCTTGACTTAAATCCTTATTAATTCTCCTACTTTATAGGAAAACATGCGAAAGAAAAGGAGGAGTTGCTTCAACAAGGCAATGTGCACAAGGATTTGGCATTTGTTGTAATTGTAAGAGAATTTAAATACATATTTAAAAAATATTATTTAATTAAAATTAATTAATATGAAAATGTATTATCATTATATAATAATCGTAGGTAATAATAATGACTTTTTATCCTCCAAATTAGTTGAGGCAGTTTGTCAGGGAGAAGAAATGCGAAGGATTGACATAAGAAATAATATGACAAGGATTATTCATAGAAGAGGAAATTCACAACCAAGTTGTAGTTTCTCTTTTCCAAAGGTTTAAATATATTTAAAGTAAAACTAATATTTATTAAATCCATTAAAACAAAGTGAATCAAATTAGCCTCGTAATCACATCAACAATGTCTGCCAATTACGTCTCGAATTCCGGACGTTTGAACTTGGCTGGTCAAGTGATGGTCGCTGTCTGTTTGATATCATGAGGACGACTGGAGCGAGAGACAACTTTCAACTCTGTGGTCATATTGAACAAGGAAGCCATTGTAAATTATGCAACTCGTTAAATTAAATAATTGTTATTTAATATATTCGAATGAACATGCTCAAAAATTTAATCAGAGATTGTCTTTGTAAAAATGAAATCTTGAAAACAATCTTCTATTTAAAATATATTCATTTATTCAATTTTTCTTACAGTGATTTTAACGTATGGCGACAGCGATAGAATTAATCTTGAGTTTGACGTGAGAAATATCACTGCCGAATTTGACATTTCTGTCATGATGGTTCATTGCAATTCTCTCGAGAGAGGTTAAATATTTATGAACTATTTACTATAATTAACTTAATTTAATGTAATATCCAAATAATCCAATTTTTACCTTTCTATTGCTATTAAATCAAATTAATAATAATTTGTACTAATTTAATACTAATTTGATCATTGTAGCTCCGGATGGTTGTTCCATGTGGTACACGGCGAGCAAGAGTGAGATCAGAAGCTTTAATTACCCCCATCAACAGTTGAACGATCAAATCTATTCAGTTTGCATTCGATTAGGAGACAATGCTAATGCGAATTCTGGTTTAAAAGTAGGAAAATTCTATTCATTACCTAGTTTTTATTTATAAGGGATATTTATATCTTTTTTCTGTGAATCTCAAACCTAATAATTGTAATAAATGGTTTTTAATTAAGCTTTAATTTAAATTAATTTAAATATTTTAAGTGGTCAAAATGCGGAAATATGACGAATTTTAATCAGCCACAAAATGAATTTTTCATAAGCGGTACATCAGCAGGAGTTCCACTAACAGAAAATGAATGTCAACATGATTATATTCTTATTCCAGGATCTCCCAAAGTAAAATATTGTGGTGAGTACACTAATCACTATTATAAAGTTATTCGTGCAATTTTGGCCCATTAAAATCTACCACTTCATTACACCGCTAGTAATCAACTTCATCATATATATAATATATATATATGAATTAAAAATCATAATTTTCATCTGGAATTTTCTAGGGGGTGATTTTGCCGGTCCTTTGGATCCTATAGAAAGTAAAAAATTAACCGAATCAGTTTTAAAAATTAAATCAAGATAATGAATAATAAAAATACTTTTGGATTTTGTCCAGCTACAACGAAACCCTACATGCTGTTCGTTCATTTCGACCATGAAGAGATTCCGATTCCAACAGGACCAATTGGACCAAACGGATGTCCATTAGGATGGACCTGCATTAATACATTAACTGGAGAAGAAGCAGTACCTCCCAAAATCCCTTGCACCGTCCTCGTTGATCCCAATTTACAGTGCAAACCTATGAGTGTGACTCCGGTGGTTGGAATTCCCCTCTCATCTCCCATCTTGGCCCAAACCGACATTAGAAATACTGGATTTTGTCTTAAATATACTAGAATGTGATTTCAAAAGTAGTTTGAGACAAATGCTTGTTTAAATTAATCGCCATTATAAGATTAAACTGTATTATTTATTTATTAAAGCTTAATAAATCATTTATGAACTTTTTATACTTTTAAACGAGGACTCATTACTTGAGACCGGAATAATATGCGAGCCAAAACCCCTAAATACGTATGCAGTATGCAGGCCAAAAACGGCTAAATATGCGCGATATGCAAATGCATATCATGCATATTGCTTAAATAGGGTGAATATATCGTTATTTTTAATTTGGACACTTTATTTGATCTAATTGAATTTTATTTCTTTTTAAATGTCAAATGAGTTCCTTTTCTCATATATTTGGATATAAAGTAAGTAATTTTTAAATGTTGCACTTTGCTACTAAAATATCATCATTACATTATCGTTATAGATGTTTAGATGTGAATGAAGCCATTTTCCCCTTTAGTATCTACGTTGTATTACTTAAATGTTTATAATAAAAAGCAACTTCAAATTTTGTCATAAAACATTAACATGTTATATCTATTTAAATACACGTACTTTCAAACACTTATTAATATCAAATAAATTTGAAATTCATTGCCTACATAGCCAAATATAAGAATATCCATTATTTGTAATCCTAGATAGACGAAAATGAACACATTTCTATCCAAATTTGTAATATAAACGTTTAATTATACAGTTTTGAAGGTTTTAATTTAGTTAAAATTGATTATTTTTAGATTTTTATTAAAAATTCTATACTAAATTTCTGAAATAGGCCGATATATGCAAAATATGCAGATAATCTCCAGATATGTAATATATGAAAAATATGCAAAAACTTAAAGATTCGTCTGTACTCATTACGATAGCGAACTCTCACCTATACACATCTCTAGAAATGTGAATTATTAATCAATTAATATACCTAATGCAAGTTGATGCTGATGAATAAAGTTTATCGTTTAAATATGTTCATTTCCTATGTTTGAAGATAATTGAGGGTAAAAGAGTTAAGCAAAAGTCTGGGACATTTATTTGGGGACTGGGTATTTTATTTTAAAAAGCTAACAATATTAAGCACGATGTTTTTCTACTCTTTTCAATCATCCTTTTATTTTTCAGTTTGTTCATTATAATGTAATTTGGACTTATTGGATCATGCATGCTAATTCCTATGCAAGTTTTTTGGGAGGATTTATGCGGTAAGGAATGGGACATCTTTGTTTGGAACCTTCACCTGTTGATTCGGAACATTTTTCACAGGGTATAGGGGTGGAACATATGATGAACTTCACTCGTCCCCTCGTCTTCCTCCAATTACTTGCACTGTCAGTTAAACTCGGTCACTCCAAAACCATGGCAGAACCAGCCGACACAGAAGATCCTTACAGAGGTATTGACGTTTATTATTCGCAATTTAATCCTCTACTAAATGCTTTTATTATTTCTCACAGATATCGAGTTTGAAGAGGTGAAGAGTCGTTTAGAAGATGGTAAGAATTTTTGGCATCTTTCCAATTATCAATCTTTTAACATTTATTCTTTGCTTATATCTTTTCCCCGTGTGATATTTAATGTTTCCCACCATTTAAAAGGAACTTAAAACCACTATTAAGCATCGCAATCTTAACTCTCAACTATTTTTAAGGCAATTATCTCTGGTATATTTAAATCACGCGTATACTTTTAAACAGGATCTCTCCTTCTTATTGACGTCCGAACACCCGAAGAGCTAACAAAAGGGAACAAAATACCAAAGGCAATCGTCATTCCTCGTAAGTCCATTGAATTGTAAATAAAGATTGAAACAATTGTATATAATCTTAACTATTAAAATTATTAAGAATAAATAATTAAAAATGAATATTGATGATTAGTGATTTGGATGTTAAAAATAATTTATTCTTTTCAGTTCCAGAAGTCCCGGATGTCTTCAAATTACCAGAAGAAGAATTCAAGGCCAAACTTGGATTCGACAAACCAGGGAAAGACGCAGAAATGGCCTTCACATGTCGCTCAGGACGAAGAGCCGAAGCTGCCGTAATGAACATGCTTGATCTTGGCTACAACAAACTACGGTGATTAATTTAAATCTCCATGTATTAATTTGTGCACACGTAACAAAACTTTATATTTATTCAGTGTCACACTTAATGCATTTATTTGCATTGACTAATTTCAATTTGATTTATTAACTTGTTATTTGACTTTTTTGTATTTACATTTATTTAGATTGTACAAAGGATCTTTTATGGATTGGGTGGACAACGGCGGCCCTACGGAGTGACATCACCGGGAGAAGAATTGAAATTTTTGTTCAATAAACGGACTTGGTCTGAAGCTTGAATTGTTTGATTTTCTAAATACTCCTGGCTATATTCCTCACAATGGTCGAGGAAATATCTGTAATTGACCATGAGCCCAATTGACTGGTTCATTCCTTTTGGACTGTTGTCTGCCATCCAATTGACTCGAAATATCACGGCACCGTTCTTCAAATGGAAGTGAGCTAATGGCATTCATTATCATAACTTATTAGCCATTAAGAAGCATTTGCACTTTATTCGTAATTAGTTAGTTGATCTTTTAGTTTAAGTTGGTCTAGAAGATTTAAATGGTTCAAAAATGGAATTTGAATTACCAACGGGATCAAGTGCAAACCCACGACGTTTCTCAGCTAACAAATATCTACAACAAAGACGCATGATGATGTTTTCACAATCGTCCAAGTATTGTGGATTCATGCTGGATAAGATCTCGAAAACTGCAGCGTCCAACTCATCAGTTTTCAATTTAGTTGACAACATAGTGCGTTCATGATCTCTAAGAATGGATTTCCCTTCTAAAATGAAACAATTATTTTTAAGATGGCAATGAATGTATGAAACAGATATCAGAATTTTATTATTTACAATTTAATTTTTAATATGGAATATGAAAATGAATAATTTTAATTTTACCTTTTTGAGAAGACTTGAATTCATCAAGTAACCATTTACGAAACCCTGTTATTCGATTAATTAATTCTACAATTAACATTTAGTTCTCAAATCCAAACGAATTAATAAGTGGTTACCTGTTTATAATAAAAGGGAAATAGATATAACCTGGAATTGGAGAGAGCGTTGAAAATTGAGTTATTTGAGGGAGTTCAGCTTGAAGCCTAAAGAATTTATTTTATAACTTTTAAATAAAATATTAACTTAAAATTAACTATTAGATCGAAGACACCAGAAACAGATATCATTCAATTCGAAAAAATGAGTTCTTACTCTTTCACAACTTTTTTGATAAGGTAATTCCCAAGTTCAATTCCTGTGAGACCCTTTTGAGTTGAAGTAATTGAATAGAAAATGGCTGTATTGATGAGTTTCATATTTTCACCACAGCAGCTTTCCATGTTGCTATCAACTGAAATTATGAAGGATATCAAATTAGTGAATTCAGCAAATAAAAATAATGAATTAAGAATAAAATAAATTAACATTACCCGACTTCATTCTCGGGTGAGTTACAATGGCTCGAATTGACGTGACAATGGAATCAGTAAGAGCTGTGTGAAGAACCACGATGGGTTCAGATGGCATGCTATAAAATCAAATAAATATTTCAATATCTTTATTATCATATTCAAAAATCTTTATCTTGTTCTATAAATTAGATTAAATACTATAAAAGGGACAAATAATTTACCTGTCATGGCAGAAGACGAAGCAACGACGATAATTTCCTGTTTTATGATGTTGATTAGTATTGAATTTAATGTCATTATAATTTTCTTACCAACTCGTCTTTTAAGATCTGAAAGTAAATAAGCAAAACTTTTAATATATAATGACAATTAAAGAAAATACAAACTTTTAATGTATTTATTTAGTAAAAATTATTTTTCGCATATAAATTACCTGTCCAGTTCCTCATAGGATGAACAGCTTCATATTCAGAGATCTGAAAATATTTAAAATAATAATTACGCCGTTTGAGAAAATAGGCAACCTAAAATTATACACATTAAAAGGGAGAATGACCTTTTGAAGCATTTGGCATGGACTTTGCCATGTAACTCGTTGTAATTTGAAGAAACCGATGGAAAAGAACATTCCAATCAAATCTTTGAGTGAATTGTTCAGGCTTCGCAAGTATCTGTTGTTCGGTTCGGCATCAAGTATTTCCTTTAATTAGCCATTATATAGCCATTACATTATCAATACCTATGTAGTTAAATCGAGACTTGTCAAATTTTAAAAGTATTGAATGCATGTGAATAGAGTGTATTACCAGCAAGTCGGTTCTCAAATCTAAATTACAAAGTTGTTTTTATATTTTAATCCATTATTTAAATTAAATATTTATTTTTGAGTCTTTGTTAAAAGTAGATAGGAAGCTCACCAACAAGAAACTTCACCTAATAAAGTAAAAAGTAATTTTATTTTAATAAGTCTAAAAATGTTTAATGTTCAAATGTAAGTAAAGTGAGAATTACCCCATTTTCAAGTTTTGCAATTTGAGTAAATACCCAAAGATATTCTGGAACGAGAGATTTTCGCAATTTTTCTTCTAATTTTAAGGTACCTTCAATGTCCTGAATGCAAAATAAATCTATTTTGATAAGGTAGTTAAATAAAAATGTTTAATAGAATAGCAAAATTTTTTTTACATCTTTAGGGATAGTAGAGAGAGATTTAGCAACGTTTCTATATTAAATATTCGATTTTTATTAATGAATCTGGTAATATTTAGTAAATTAATTAAAATCTCAATTACGCGACGATATGATGATCGACGTTATATTTCTGAAAATAATAATTAATATTAGAATTTATATATATATAATTTATAGCAATAAGAATAATTTGAATCTCGATGATAACGAGAACTTACTTCTGCGAGCCTTGTTAGAAACTTGTGCTTATCTGCATCTTCGTATAAACTCGTCAACTCTCTTAAAGAATCCTTAAAACAAACATTAAAATGTATTACTGTAATTTTAATTAGTACGTTAATTTTTTCTTTAGATTTATATAAATTAATTAATCTTATATTATTACTTCAATTGTAATATGTGAGACATTCATGTTCCTGTATGCGATAATTTTATCTAAAATTTTGAGACTAGGTTCCGTATTGGAAGTTGTCACCGAGAGAGATCGTCTGAAATGATGAGACGCAAGGGCTGAGATGTCACAGTGTCGATCCCCCATTTTCAAGACCCTCAAATGTCTATACTTAACAAACTTAATTGAACAACTTAACAAAAAATTCAAAATCATTCTCACTAATCTCAACCATTAAGGCTCCAAATAAAAATTATACAAAGTGAGATATAATCAAGTGCATTATGACTATTTAATCAACTTTCCTCATTTGTGACAAATTGGAATGGACTTTAAAAGTTTTTGCAATTTTACAGAAAAGTCAATAAAGTAGAGGAAAACTCTGCCTTTGAAACATGCGGTTTGGTTCGAGGAGGGAAGGGAATTTGAATGGGTCTCTTGACCCGAGAATGTAAATAAACAAATAAATTAACCTTTTGATTGGGAAATTGGTGAGGATGCTGGAAGGGAAGAAAGATCTTTGGTTCTTTATCTTGTCTGTCTCCTTCGTCCTCGTCTGGTTCCACGGTAGACTCTCGTCGTTGGAGTCACTCGAACTTGACCAACCCGTTTTGAAAAGAGAGAAGAGGAAAGTCGACTCAACACATGTTGAATTCGTGAACCCAAAGACCAAAGAAGAAATCCTAGAGAATGAAGCGGGGTCAGAGGCGGATTGGGTCTGGTTGACCTCATACCAAAGAATTCCAGTATGTTTATAAATACTTTTTACTATAATACTTAAATCATTAATTGGAATCATCAATTTAGATCAATTTAGACCGTAAAACTTCCTTTACTTGCTGTACCTATATCAGAAGAGCATGAGAATGTTTATAAATGATATGCGCATAAAAATACTTCTACTATTAAAGACAATTTAAAGGATTATATACAGCATGATACTAATATACTACAGTTGGGCTTTATGTTAGTAAGTGGTTGTTATAATGTAAGATTTATTATAGTGTTACTAAATTATTTGTTGTAATTATTTATAATATACCTTTTTATATCAATATTTGTTTTTATTTCTAATTTCTAGTTAGTCGCTCTTCAGGATTTTTGCAAAGGAACCAAAGAATACTGTAAGTTTCTTACTGACATTCACTTTATTCACATGTATTTGTCAATGTTTTTGTTTACCGAATTATTAAAGACATCTAATGTGCTGTTGTTTTCTTAAAGGTCCTCCCGGTGCTAGGTTTGCAAAAAGCATTAATTCTTGAATGGCTCAGAATTGAGTGGTTAAAACTAAATATGCTTATTACATTTTAGCGGACCTCCCGGAAATGTTGGGAAACCTGGAATCAAAGGTGGTTGTTTAACCTAATTCGATTTTAAATGCAATTCATGTTATTCCATTATTTATTATAATGGGTCTTACTTTTGAAATAAAGGGGATCGAGGTGACAATGGAATTAGAGGTGATACCGGCATCAGAGGTAAAATTTAGAGATATCCACTTTTAATCAAACACAACAATCAAACATCTCCCAAAATACTTAACTTTTTATTTGTTATAAACTCGACTTTATTTTAATTTTTACAAAATAATCTTTTAGGCTTACAAGGACCACCAGGGTTACCTGGACTTCGAGGTAATATACATTCCCATACATTAAAGATAAATATCAACATTTTTTTTACAGAAAATAATTATTTTTTATTTGATAAAAGGGCCAAAAGGAGAACCAGGAATACCAGGTATCCGCAAGTTATCCAACTTTTATAATATATATATTTTTCACAATTGAAACGAATGCAACTCACCAACGAATTAGGTCTCCCTGGAACTGATGGAAGGGACGGGCTTCCAGGTGAACCTGGACTAGACGGTAATGATTTTTACAACCATAAATGCATAATACCATTGATATATCACAAATCAGTACAAATCCTTTGTAAATAGTCATTAGAAATAACTACCTAGTTAAACCAGTTATCACCAGATTTAATATTAAAACAATATATTTTATAGGCATACCTGGTAGAAATGGGTTAGACGGAATTCCAGGAATTGATGGTACAGTAGTTTAATTTAAGAATTATTAAAATTAACCTAACCTAACATAATAAAATGTTTTTTATTATTAGAAATTAAAATATTTAATCTAATTAAAGGTATTCCTGGAATGGATGGAAAAGGAGGAGTCAATGGATCAAACGGCATTGATGGTAAGAATAATTCAATGTCCACAACTATTTCACAAAAATGTTCTAAATGAAAGCATGAATGAAATTAAAGGTATTCCTGGCAGTCAAGGACTTCAAGGACCGCCAGGGCCAATGGGACCAAGAGGACTTCCTGGACCAAAAGGCCAAACTGGAACATCAGGCACACCCGGAACTCCTGGTATTCCAGGTAAGACTTTTAATTTTAAACAGCTATTTTATAATAAAGTATTTGTAGTAAAAACAAAAACTTTAATTGGTTAATTCTTTCATCCTGTTTGTAACTCACAAAAAGTTTTCAACCTATGAAAACTATATTTTATAGGAATCACTGCATGGTCAATCAACAATACAGAGAAAGTGCTGATACCTCCTTCAATAGTTGGTAATTTATTTAATCGTACTTTTTTAATTAATTTAAAAAACAACATAAACATAAAGTCATATTTTACTAATGACTTTAAATGTCTAAATATTTTAAGGAAATAATGAAGAATTTTTCGTAAAATTATATTAAGGTTCTCCTGGTGCACCAACACGCCCAATGGTTGTCAATGAAGGAGAAAACGTGCGGATTCGTTGTACAACAGCAGGAGTTCCAAGACCCACAATCAAATGGTCAAGACTTGATGGAAATTTAATTCATTTGGGCTCATGGAAAGGTTGGCATTTTGAGACATTATCAATAAAACGATCAAAACTTTTACTTAACTGATACTTATGTTTGCTTTCAGTTTCATCAGTTGAAGGAGGTGTTTTGAATATAACTCGAGCAAACCGAGAGCACATGGGAGAATATGTTTGTGTGGCGGACAATGGAGTTACACCGAATGTTCAAAGATCATTCTCTGTTCAGGTTAACTGTGAGTTTAAAAAAAATTGATATTAAAAAATTAATAATTTTATCGTTGTGTAAAGTATATAAATGCATTTAAAACCTTTTATTTGTTTTTGTATAGTTCCTCCGCTCATTAGAATTAAAAACCAGTTAGTTGGGGCCAAAATTCATTCATGGGCTGTGCTTCAATGTAAGTAATTAAGTAATGATGGATTTATCTGGCTTGAATTTTTAGATTTTATTCTTGTGTGTTTGTTTAAGGTGACACTGAAGCATTTCCACCATCCGTAGTTTATTGGGAACGTAGTGACGGTCAACAGATTGAATTTAGTGACAAGTTTCAAATGTTCACCAAAGAAGATTCTTATAAGGCAAACTTATATGAATGAATAGTTTTTCTTTACATATAGCTAAAAGTTCTAAATTGTTATTTTCAATTATAGACATCAATGATTTTAAATATTACGAGAATTTCTCATTCTGACCTCGGCCGGTATCATTGCATCAGTAAAAATGAACTTGGGGTCACTAAAGGAGATTTTAACCTCGTTGGTAATTATAAACTTTTCTCTTTAATTGAATTTTACATAATAGATTACCTAATAATTATAAATAGATTAGCTACATTTAGTTTTTTAATACTTATGTTTTATAGAAGTTGACCCTAATTTGGTTACGAATCCTGGCAAAGGAGTTGCGGTTTATGGAAAGGTAATTTTAACTTTTAATATGATTGTAAATACAATTATCATTAAAATGTAATTTCATGTGATTTTTTCAGTCTCCGCCAGAATTTGTTGACATAGAAGATTTGTGTCCTACTCCTCCTCCATGTCCTGATTGTCCACCAAGAATTGAAACGAAATGTCGTCACGGTGGTTTTGCTTTACTTGACATGGTTCATAAATTTTAACTTTGTGAAATTTTGTTTTGAAATCTTGAACTTCCCGCATGTTTATTAAATTAAGGATTCACTTAAATTTAAGGTCGGGTGGGAAATTCAGCCCTTGGGAAATCTCAGTTTTCCAGCTAACAGGACACAAGGTTAATTAGAAAATTACAAATCCTACTTACATTCACTAAAAATTAAATATTGGTAAATAGATTGTATTCTCTCTGCTGTTGGAAAACCCGTGTTCAATAAAGAGACCGAAGGAGTTGGCAATTGGATGAGAGACATTGGGATCAATAATGAAAAATATTGGATGACACGAATGGATGAAACGAGAAGTCTTTTTGAATATTATAATAAAACTCATTTTACAAAAGACATTTCAAAAAATTACACTCTTCCTTTTCCCTTCCGGGTAAGAGTTTACTTAATTGCGACTTTTGTACTCATTTCATATCTGGCTGGATAATCTAATTATTTATTAATTAATTTTTTTATTTCAAGGGGAATTTTAATGCCATTTACAATGGATCATTTTACTACGTGACTGGTACAGTGATTCCGAAAATCATCAAGTACGACTTAATGACTGGAAAATCTGCTGGAGGCAATTTTTTAAATATATTTAAAAAATTAAATGCGATTTAAATTGGGTAAAAAATATTTTTTTAAAATTAATTTCAGATTTAGAATTGAAACAAGCGACGTTCACTGAAACACTTTACGCAACTGAAAATTCCTATGTATAAATAATTTCATATCATAATTTTTAATAATTAAGCAAATCAACTTCATAATTATAATAACTAGTTTGAAATTAAAGGTTGATCTTGCTGTTGATGAAAATGGACTTTGGGCAATTCATGCGCTGCCTAAGATCAACAATACTGCCATTGTGAAAGTAAATAAGCTTTATTATTAGAATCTTATTATCGATCAAATTCTAAGACCTCATTATTTGCAGATTGATCCTGACTTGATGGAGCTCCGCTATGGTTGGAACGTGAGCATCAGTCATCGACTGGCAGGAGACATGTTTGTCATTTGTGGAGTCTTGTACGCTGTCGACAGCGTGGTCGAACGCGAAACCAAGATTCGTCTCGCACTTGACTTGTACAGGCAAACTTTGTTGAAAGTGGATTTGCCTTTCAGCAATCCGTTTAGAAAAACGTCAATGGTCAGTTATAACCCGAAGACCAAGGAGCTTCTTACTTGGGATAAAGGCAATTTACTCATTTACCCGATCAAGTACACGGATATAGGATATGACTCTCATGTGCCAACTCCTGATCCACTTGAATAAAATACTCATTGTGCCAATTGCTAAATAAAAAACATGGTTCATTTTCATAATTTTTAATTTAATTTAATATACAATATACTAGTTAGTAAATTAAGAATAAGCTTGAGTAATATCTTATCTTCATTAACGAACTTATCTTACTACTATTACTGCTAAAAAATTCTAGTTTTTAATAGGTAGTTCATAAAATTGCGAGAGAAATAAACGCCAACCAACAAACGTTAGATTGTGTATTATGA
>VJMY01000216.1:0-110646 GCA_009869795.1 Neelides sp. FZ-2019
CAAAAACGAGTAATTTTGATTGTATATTTATTAGAGTCGAGTTAAATAAACGGTTAAAAATTGCGAATAAATTAGATTTAAAATGGCATTTTCTCACATTTTAGTCACTTCCAATAAATTAAGTGTCAGGAAATCTTAGAAAATAAAGTTAGATGGTTGAAAGAAAGAGGTAGCTCGAAATGATATAATTGCATAAGAAAAATGCTCCCGAGTTATTAAATATTCATTTCAACATTAAACTTTATATTGCTTCTTATATTTAGAAAATGGGAATTCATTACGCTGAAAAATGCTATGTTTATTCACTTGGAGTCATTTTCTACGAGATTTCTCATCCAATTGGAGGATCGGGAGGGTGGAATAAACATCTTACGTTATAAATACATAGACATTAAAAACACAGAGACGCATTCAGTTTATCACTAACTTTTATTCATCTTCATTTATCTCACAAAGTGAGCAAGAAATTTATTAGAATAACATTATTAAATATTTCTGTACATTTGAAGTTTGTACAAAAACAATTTTTTGTTTAATAATTAATAAAGGTACTTTTTCAATTCAGAAAGATTTACAACCGCAAACCAAATTCCAACAATTTGCCATTTAATGTTATCAAAAGGAAACAAAGTTGAGATCTGAAGAAATTCTCCTTAAAGCTAAGGTTTCAAACTTCCTCGTCATGAGACCATTTTGAGGAACAAAAGGGTCAAAACTTGCGTTTCCTTCCAAAGTTCTCCGTTTCATAATTTATGAGAAAGGAGTAGCTTTAATTTCAGCAGTCTGGGTCTTCGATGCTTTCTCCTGATCCTTTCATCACTCGACATTTGACGAGACTCTACAACAAACTTTTTCCATTAACACAGAATTTAATACAAAACTTAAAAAATTAATTTTTCTTATACCTAAACTTCTCAAAACTTCCTATATTATACATGTAAAATATATCACCTATCTATCAAATAAAATATATCTCTATTAAATGCATTTAAACGCTTATATTCATATTGTTTTAAACGTTTAATGCATATTCGCACTAGAAAGGTGAGAATTTATTTTTAAAAATTCTTTTGATTTTATTACCTCTGCACAAGTTGGGTGAATTCCAATAGTTTTGTCAAAATGGGCTTTGGTGGCGCCGAGCAGCATGGCCGTAGCGAATCCTTGGGTCACTTCTCCGGCATTTGGTCCAAGATAGTGAAATCCAATGATTTGATTGTTCTTGCTTTTCACGGTCACGAGCTTAATGTACGGCATGGCGGATTCTTTTTTTCTGTGGGGGGCAATTTGCCATTCCAGCGGTTTGACACGACTGTGAAAAACTTCCACGTCTCCCGAGCCATAAAGTTCAAAGGCGCTCACTTCCGACATCCCAATGCAACCGTACTCCAGCGGAGTGAAAACCGTCGTAGGGCAAAAGTCGTAATTCATTTCTTCTGTGGATTTCCCTGCGAGGCGACGAGCCAAGAGAACACCGGCTTGGATGGCTGACGGTGTCCTAAATATTAAAATTAATTAATAATAAATAAATTTCTTAATGAAATTAAAAATTAGAATCTGATATTTTCATAAATAACAAAATTACAATTCCGGTCGACCCAATGCAACGTCTCCAATGGCAAAAACAGATGAAATACTTGAGCGATCCCCATTGTCAACAACGACTTTTCCAGTTCTAGCAAAGTACAATTTAAAAAAAATAAGTGAAGGAAATCACTTAAAAATAATCAATCAAAATTTAAATTTATATTAAAATAAAAAATAAAATAAAAGATCAATGAGATTTATTACTTTGGACAAAGTGTGACTCCAACTTTTTCGAGTTTGAGATCCGCGGTGAGCGGATCTCTTCCAATGGCCATCACCACAGTGTCAAAGTTGTCGGTTCGTTTTTGCCCGCCTGGGCCTTCAGACATGACAGTGATTTCCTGGCCGTTTGATTCAAGTCGGGTTGGAACGAATCCTCTGATGAAGGAAATTCTTTCAATTGACTCCATTTGCTCTCCAATCATTTTCGAGATTTCTTCATCTAATTATAAAAAATATCGCATGAATTTTTTGTTTTTTGTAATATTAAGAATTATGAATAATAAATGTCAATATTTTTAACAATTTAATCAGTTCTTTAAAAAAAATTACCAAATCCACGAAGCAAAATTGATCTAAAAAGAAAAAATATATAAAGAATTAATAAAAGAAAACTCCAATTTAAACCAATTTAATAGTAAAACAATTAATTCATTACCTGACCATTACTGTCACATTGGAACCAAGTCCTGCTAGAAATCCTGCAGTTTCAAGTCTAAAAAATTTACAAAATGCACAATTAATTAGATAATTAATTTAATTTTACCCAATGTCTCTTGTAAGGCTATCTTAGTTCACGAGCTTTCATTACGCAATATATGAAGCCCCAACACAGAGGACATTTTTGGGCTGAACTGGAAGTGAGAAAACGTCGTCCGAAGTGATGGCGAGTTCTTTGGCACCAGGAATCTCCGGATATCTCGGTCGTCCCCCGATGGAAATGAGAATATTCTTGGCCGTGACATTTCTCAAGAAACCGCCAGAACCGTCAGTTCCCCTCACAGTGAATTCGTCCACCAACTCGGCCTTCTCGTTGAAGTATTTCACGCCGGCGTCTTTCATGGCCTTTTCCGTGGATCGGTTTATGGAGCGAATGTAAGATTGAACGGAGGAGACCAGCGTGGACCAATTGTGAGTTCCAGATGAACTTTGCCATCCGAAGGCCTGCGAGTCGACGATGGAATGACCCAAAAGTGCTGCTTGGTGAAAAAGCTTCTTGGGAATACCTGAGATATTACATTTAAATATCTCAATTAAACCAAACAATTTGAACGAATGAGGAAAAGAACAAAAGAAAAAGAAAATAATTAGATAGTCACTGGGCAGAGGTTGATCTATTATTATGATTTAATTTATGTATTAAGTTAGAAATTAGAAATTAATTTATTCGAGTATTTATCAAAAAATAATAATTAAGGAAATAGTTTGAATAAATAAATAAATAGGGTTCATTTTATTAGAATTTAAATTATTATATCACATACATCCAACGTTAACGCAAGTTCCTCCAAGACCCCAAACACTTCCCTATAAAATATAAAACGAAATTAAACTTCAAATAAAAAGAATAAATCACTGCATTTATATCAAGATTAATATTTAAAAGTAGAAATAAAACCTTTGGACTTGGCTTGACGAAATCAAAGAGAGCAACACGGGCTCCAAGTGATGAAGCTTCCTTTGCACATGCAATTCCTCCAGATCCACCTTAAGAAAAATAAATCAAATGAGCATTTATTTTCCAATTTGTATTTTAAAAAATTTGTATTTTCAAACCTCCAACGATGATCAGGTCGTACTCAAATCCGTGTTCCAATGGCGGAAGGAGGCTTTTACCAATGCTGTTGATTTTCCCTAAAAGTTCGTTTCTCATATGGAGACTCTGAACAGAGTCGTTGCCACCGATGTGTTCCCCACGAATGAAAATATTTGGAACCTTTGAGAAAGGAAAACATTAATGAATTAAACCAAATTATATTAAGTAATATCAATATTTTTCTTATATTTAACACCAATATAATTTTTCGTTGTGACTTACAGTTCTTTGTTTTGTTTTCTGTAAAAGTGCTTCTTGAACATTGGCTCCGCCATTTCCAGGAAGTTGATCCAATTCTACGACCTTTAAATTAAAAATCAAAATTAAAAATATATTAATTGTTAAATTTCTGCTGAAAAAATAATTAAAAATTATTTAATTGTGAATAAAATTAATTTTTGACCAAAAACTTTTGAGAACTTGCCTTCAATTCCGCTTTGTACTCCTCTGCAAGTAGCGCTTTTGCCTTTACAAATAGTCAAAATTAAAATTGTTTCATTACATGAAAAATTAAAATCATGACAATTCACCTTAGCACAATAAGGACATGTTGTTTTGCTGAAGATAACGATCGGATTGGAAGAAATTAATCGCTCGATTCCTTTCAGAGCTGAGTCAGGTGTAGAGAATCCATCAAGTTTCCCTTGAAGTTCGTTATTTCGATGAAGAAGCTGAACAGCGTCGTTTCCTCCAATGTGTTCCCCATGAATAAAGATATTTGGAACCTTTGAAACAAAGAAATTATCTTGAAATCCATAAATTCCATGTGCAAATGATTAAATGCTTGTAATTTAAATCACGGTTTTCTGTCCAGTTTTGTGGAAAAGAGCTTCTTGAACTAAAGGTCCTTCGTTTCCAGAAAGTTGATCCAACTCAACAACCTTAAATGAAAAGCATATTCAATAAATTATATTTAATTTTGTTTCATTTCTTATCATCAAAAAAAATTAAACATTTTGTTCTAATCACCTTCATTTCTGCATTGTAGCTTTCATCAAGCAGGGTTTTTGCCTATATAAAACAATTTAAAACGTCAGCTATAATAAATGATTATTATTAAATTAAAAGTTAAAGATGACACCAAAACTAGCATGTTAATTTTTAACTTAATTATTTATTACTTTTAAGCAAAACGGACAAGTTGTTTTGCTGAACACAAGAACTGGAGTTGAAGAAATAAGTTGATTGACTCCTTTAAGAGTTAATTCGGGTGTTGAGAATTCTTCCAGTTTCCCCTTGAGTTCATTCGCTCGATGGAGTGCTTGAAGAGCGTCGTTCCCACCAATGTGTTCTCCGCGGATGAAGATGTTCGGAACCTTCAAAGTTTAATTGGCATATTAAATATTTAATTATCCAAATAATTTAATAATTAAAAGTTTAATCTATAAAAATTTGCTTGAAAAACTTACTGTTTTCTGTCCGGTCTTATCAAACAATGCTTCCTGACAAATTTGACCTTGACCTTCAGGAAGAAGATCAAGTTCAACGCTCTGGAAATTCAATTAAAAACATTATAATCCATAATGACATTTTGCGTGAATCAAATTCATAAATTCACAATCAATTTTATTGCTCAATTACCTCATATTGCGTTTTGTATTCATCCGTGAGCAACGACTTTGCCTATCAGATAAAGTTTTGTTGTAAAATTAATGAATATGAATTTGTTCGAATAATTAATGTTAAATTAATTACAAATATTTAAGATAGATTTAATTAATTAATTTACTTTGTCACAGAATGGGCAAAATGATTTGCTGAACAGAAAAACTCGATTGTTTGCAACAAGTCGGTTGATCTCCTCAAGAGCCTTGGTCTTGGAACTAAAAAGCCCTATGGGAGCCATGGTTGACTTCAACCGACTACAAAGACCTAATTGAAACTGCCACCTTGTTCTCAATAATCGTCTTATCATCCAATATATATAGAATTTTATTCCACTAACTACATGATTTCTTAGAATGTGATAAGGAAAATCTTGGAAGGTTGAAGAGTGATGTAACCAATGTCTCCCGCGTGAAAATTTCAAATCTTTTCCTTCTTGTCCTTATAATCCCCTTTTGGTCTTTTTTCTTTAAAGTTAATTATTTAATTAAATATTAAAAGTATTTTTCAACTTGGATGGCGAACGACTTTTAGATTTAACAAATTAACCTTAATCACTATCATATGAATTTTACTCAAATGAACGAAACTATTATAATGGAAATGATTATATATATGGAAGCGATAAACTTCCAAATGAAATCTCAATCAAAGAGAGATAAATTCTCAGTGATAAGATTAACCAAAATAAAATGCTTTTAAATGCTCGTTAAGTTCCATGATTAATATTATTGATAATTAACAATTGTATTATGACAAAGAAAAGGTTTTTGTACGTGTGAAACTCAATAAGCTCGAAAAGAGCAATTGAGTGACTTTAATATTCTTTTTATTTCTTATCTGTTTTATTTGATGGTGAACAAAGTGCTTCCTTTCCCTACAGTTTTCCCAACTTCATGATGAACTTTCTCCACAACTCCATCGAAAGGAGACCGAATCACATGCTGAAATTAAAATATAAGTATAATAATTATAACATTAATTACAAATAAAAGCTTCAATCATAGTTAAAGATTACTTTACTTTTATTACAAGATATTATTTAATTAGTAAACTTTTTAACTTTACATATTACGAATACGAAGAGTTAAAGTCAACGGAACATACCTCCATTTTCATTGCAACTAAAGTCCCTAATGTTTGACCTTTCTTTACACTTTCTCCTTCCTTGACAGACACTTTTTCCAGTGTTCCAGGCATTGGCGAGGCAATTGAGCCTGACCCGGCTTCTGCTTCCCCAGATCCTCTGTCTTTCTTCCCTAAACTTGGAACTTCCAATTTATACGCGCCATCCTGAAATTACAAGCCAAATTATTAATATCGCTTTGAGACTTTCAATCAACTATAATATCAATCAAACTATGATATTAAATGATTACAAAAGGCTATAGATAAAAACTCTTGATTTGACTTGATTATTAATGATAATATCAGTTATAATGATTAATTTAATTGGCATTTTAATTTAATATTTTGAATTTATAAGAAAATAAATTTACAGGAGCAAAAATGGATAAAATTCCTTCACCAAGCGTCGCCGTAATGTTTTCTTTCTTGTCTCCAAAATGGAGTTCCATTTCATAAGAATTCCCAACGCGCTTTAAATTCACAACTTTACATGATTTCAAAGGACCAATTGCAAAATTGTCTCCTGCTGCCTCAATTTTCACTTGTTCTGGTTTACCCTCGCTGAACTCGGGGTTTTTGAGGGGAAAAGAAATATTTAGATTTGAATTCATTCTGAATCTTCTCCCAATCGTGTCACGATATTCCAAATCTTTGATGGCTGCTAAAGCCAAAGTCGCTTTGGCCATTTGCTCGCTTGTCAATTTATCTTTTCGCAAAAGCTCATCTTGGTTCTCCTCAATGAATTTGGTCGTGACAAGTTTGTGTTTAAAGGCATTTGACTGGAGAATCCTCCGCATGAACTCAATGTTCGTTTCGACCCCGCCGACGTTGAATTTGCTCAGGGCTGCATCTGCTTTTTGAATTGCTTCTCCCCTGTTTTCACCCCAAACGATGACTTTGGCAATCATCGGGTCATAAAACACGCTCACTTCGTCGCCTTCAATCACGGCCGACTCCACGCGACAATCTGAAGGAGTTTTCAAAGAAAATACGCAACCTGGTGCAGGGACAAATCCCGCTCCAACGTCTTCTGCATAAACTCTCATTTCGAATGCATGGCCGAAAGGACCTAAAAGAAAATAACAAAAATGTTAACTAGGAGGCTAACTAGATTACTTAACTAGGATTATAAATAGACTACTTAACCAGATTCTAACTAAACTACTTAACAAGAAATACTAATTAATATTAATTAATTAATTAATTAATTAGAATCGAATTAATTCAGTGCTAAAAGCTGTATTAGTAATTTTTTTTAAAGTTGAAGTTGTAATTAATTAATTTTGTAATTAATTTGTGATTTAAAGTTGTAACTTTTGTAAATCGCAATAACGATTTGAATTATAATTCTTTAATAATGGTTTTGTAATTTAATTATACCAGGAATTTTTTCTTGATTTGTAATAGGAAGTTGATGTCCCATAGCCACTTGCAATTGCCATTCGACGAGATCCAGCCCGGTGATTGCTTCTGTCACGGGATGCTCCACTTGAAGTCGCGTGTTCATTTCCATAAAATAGAAATCCTGATTCTCGACGATGAATTCCACCGTTCCAGCACCTGTGTAGTGAACTGCTTTGGCCGCGTTGACCGCAGCAGTTCCGATCTTTCGCCTCGTCTCTTGGGTCAAACCAAGTGCAGGGGCTTCTTCGATCACTTTCTGATGGCGTCGTTGGACAGAACAATCTCTTTCCCACAAGTACACGCAATTTCCGTGTGAATCCCCAAAGATTTGTACTTCCACATGCCGTGGTGCTTCGACGTACCTGATGACACAATTTGTTAATTAAAATTTTTTTTTATTAATTATTCAATTTATTAAGTAGCCAATCATATTAAAAATAAATTTATTTATAAAATAGTTTGCTCTTATTCATCTTAGGTTTTTCTATCGAAATTCTGATTTATACATTTTCAGTAATTGTTAATTGGGGTTTAACCTTTCAATTAAAAGGGCGCCGTCGCCAAAAGCCTTTTCTGCTTCTGATTGGCAAGATTCAGCTTGGCTCATAAATTCATCTTCGTTTCTCACAATTCGCATTCCTTTTCCACCTCCGCCCTTCACAGCTTTAATCATTAAAGGAAATCCTAATCTGCAATTAAAAAAGCCAAAAAGTTAAAAGCCTGAAAATCCGATTATCAGAAAAAATAAAAGTTATGTAACTTGACAAGTGAAACTTTTTTCAGAGATAATTGAGGAAATTACTTTAAAGCCTCTTTTTTAAGCAATTCTAAGTTATTAGCGCCTTCTTGACCATGATAGCCAGGGATGACCGGAACATTGGCTGCAATCATAAGCTCCTTTGACTTGCTTTTGATTCCCATGTCGAAAATGGCTTGTGGAGGAGGACCGATGAAAATTAACTTTCGTTCCGAACATTTCTTGGCAAAGTCTGAATTTTCTGAGAGGAATCCATAACCTGGATGAATCGCCTCTGCTCCGGATCTCTTTGCAACCTGAATACAAAACCATTTATGTTGATTTAATATAAAATATAGAACAATTCGCATTATTATTACGCGGATGTGAAAGATATTTAAAGATTAAAGTTAATTAAACCTCAAAGATTTTATTTTGATTCAAGTATGAAAGTGTGGATTGTGCAGGTCCCAAGAGATACGCTTCATCTGCCATATGCACATGCTGAGAGTTCACGTCAGCTTCGGAAAACACGCCGACTGTTCTGATTCCTTCAATCAAAGAAAAGACAAATGAGCCTTTCTTAAGCTTTTTAAATGAACAGAGTTAAAAGTGAATTAAATTGAATGTTTCACTGACCCAATCTTTTGCATGTGCGAAATACACGGCAAGCGATCTCCCCTCGATTTGCCACTAAAACTTTCGAGATATCTCGAATGCCTGCCATTAAATCTACTGAAAGCACGAGAGCAATGAAGGAGTCAAGTTGACTTAATTTGTGAAGTTAATTAAAACTGATCGTGATCTTATCACAGTTAACAACGTTTCCCGCAAGTTGCACTCAAGCCGTTCGCAGGATTTGGAAAAGTTCCATTGGGATATTTGCCACTTTGGCAGTCAATGCATTTGCATTTATATGATAAGACGAACTCAAATAATTAATTATATGTATATTTAAGATATGAGTAATTAATTTTATAATAGACAGTATATTCCATACTCAAAAATACATAACAAGTCATTCATTTAAGCTTGTAATAATAAAGGTAAATGGTTGCAAAAAGCTATGGGATTCTGCGTGGAGTCTCACCAGCTTTATTCATGAACGTTATATTTGCTTTAACGCCGCTTAGCCATTATGCACGTAATAATATTATACGTAAATTCATAACTCACTTTTGACACTTGTCAAGACTTGACACTATTAACAACAAAACAGACTCCATAAGCACAACTTTTTCTTTTACTCATTTATGAATATTTTTTCAAATAATTATAATAATAAAATCAGAGAAAAGTTTTTAATGTCTGACTTTCTACTAAAGTGTAGTGTGTATTATATTTCCCAAATACCTAACTTATAATCAATAAGAGTTAACTACTTTATACTTTAGTAACTAGTCCCCAAAATTATGAATCTCGTTTAAATAACCCTTGAAGGAACCAGAATGCTTATTTGTGAATAGTAATTAATTTTTCTATTAAAAATTATAATAAATAGCAATTAAACGACATTGATTATAATCATGATGCTCAATAAAATGAACGTTAAAATTATTTTCTTGTTTTTTTAGTCGAATCACAATGCCGCTCTCCATCGGCGAGGTCAGCCACGTTTAAAATAAATAAAAACTATAGTTCTTCCTTGTAACACTATTAATCATTATTAATTAATTAAAATGACTTGACTCACTGGCAGTATCAAATTGGTCAACTTTACTCTGTGGCTGAGGCCAGCGTGCACGAGACGGGTGGCGGCGAAGGGATCGAAGTTCTTAAAAATGAAAAATACGAGAACTCGCCGCTGTTCGACGGCCGCTGCAACAGTGGCCAATACACATTGAAAAAGTATCACGTTTCCAGGCGAGTTCCGACTCAAATCCATTTGATTAAATAATTAAATTAAACCCAAGCCTAATTAAATTAATCATTAAACCTCAAACAAGTAAACAAATTGATTAACAATATAATTCAATATTTATATGAAATTTAAGCAAAGTTCCCAAGATTATTCGAGCAGTCGCACCCAAAGATTCTTTGGAATTTGAAGAGAAATCATGGAATGCGTACCCGTACTGTAAAACCCTTGTCACGGTGAGTTCAAGCTTGATGCTAAATTATAATTATAAATTATGCTAGATTAAACTTGCTTAATTAAGAATACTAAGCTTAATTATGTCCAAATGATGCTTATATCTAAAAGCTAATCAAATTTGCATTTTAGCATCCCAAGTATATGAAAGACACTTTTTTCATATTAGTCGAGTCGATCCATTTGGAAGACAAAGGCACGTCAGAAAATGTCTTTCACCTCTCGCAAGAGAAATTGAATCTTCGAAGCGTAATTCGGATCAACATCTTGGATCCTTTGAAGAACGAGAAGGATTACAAAGTGGAGGAAGACCCGGGGAAATTCCAATCCAAGAAAACGAGACGCGGGCCGTTGAAAGAGAATTGGATGGACACGGTGAATGCCGAATGAAATTATTCAAATTCATAAAAAAAATCTCTTATTTAGACAAGATACAATTAATATTATCATTAACAATTTTAAAAACTTTCAATTTAATTAATAATTTAAATAATAAAAGGCTGATCCCGTGATGACCTGTTACAAGTTGGTGACTTGCGAGTTTAAATGTTGGGGTCTGCAAGAAAGAACTGAGACTTTGATACAAAATACAGAAAAACGGCTCTTTCATAAATTTCACAGGTGAGTGTCGTGAATTAACTCGAAAGATATTAATTATTATTTGCAATAAAAGGTATTGTAAATAGCATTAGTAATTAATTTTATTTATTTAGGTAAGGTGTAATATAAGCTAAGTAGTTTATACTTTACATTGTTTTTAATTAGACAAGTATACTGTTGGATGGATCGATGGATTGAAATGAACATTGAAAACATTCGAACATTCGAAGACGAAACAACTGAGAGGTTGGATATCGTGAGTTAAATACACATTTCAATAAATAGTTCAACAAAAGCAATTTCTTAATTACAATAAAAATAAAAATTTCAATAAAAGTAATTTACCTCGATTCTGAACATTCATGATTTTAATTTTAATAATTTAGGAAAGAAGTAGAGGAGAAATCAGAGGACTCAAAGCAACATTTTAAAATTTAAAAAAAATCAAAAACAAACGTGAAAAAATCGATTTTCCCTAATGTGACAATCAAAAAATTCAATATTAATATTCTTAAATAAAAATGTTAAAATTATGCAAAGTTAGCAATTAACTAATTGTAAGTTTGAAAATAACTTTGCAGTTATTTTATTTTTCTTTATTCATTTTAATTTATTTAGCAAACACACTGAAATGCGTTGTACATGAATCATCCAAGAGTTTTTTGAGTGAATTGAATGCCGAATTCCGTCCATTCACTCAATTAGAATTTAAGAAAGTAGTTAATTAGGCAATGAGAAGGGAACACACTTTTCCTTACATTTTATCCATGAGATGCGGTGAGTTTTCCTTAGACCCGGACGTAGAAGTACAAGTAGCCGAGATCCCTCGGAAGCTTCTCGCTGACCGCCACTTTTGAGTCGTTGAAAAGAACCCATTGGCCTTCCTTCTGGATGTGAGCCACGTAGTGACCAACCATGGTCGAAGTCCCCATGTGCGAAACGAATCCCAAGAGTTTGTAAACTATTAATTAACAATGAGCAATTAGAACAATTTTTTATTTTTAATTAATAAATACCAATATTTGAATTCATTTGTACAGTTTAATACTAATCTGTACAATTCAATAATAATCAGTACAATTTAATTACAATCTGTACAATTCAACTACAATTTGTACCGTTCAATTGGAATTTGTAGTTTAATTACTGTTTGTACAGTTTAACTTTTTAAATCTGCACAGTTCAATTACGTTTTGTACAGTAAATTACAACTGTACAGCTTAATTGTAATTTGTACAGTTTATTTTTTAAAGTTTTTTTTTAGTTTAATTAGTATTTGTAAAGATTATAGTATTGTATTTACTTGGAGGCCCATTGGTAAGTTTCTTTTGGCCCTGCGGTTGTGTTTGATTCTCATTGTTGACAGCACTGAGTTCGTCCGGGTGCGAGAAGATCCAATCCACGGCTCGTTCCAAATGATTCCCAGTGGACTTGAGTGCCATAGTGGCTTGTGCCCGAGTGAATCCCATAGCTTGAATGTTCTCAATGGCCGTTTCGTTCACGACGAAAATCTCTCCAGAAGTGCCGGGATCCAACGGAGCGTCAATTCCCTCGTCTCCCATGTGTTCCATCATCCAATTCATGGCGGCTTCTGAGCCGCAATTACCAGTGGACACAACAGCTCGACGGCAGGCGTTGGGGTGAAAACCCATTTCCATCAATTGGCTCACCACAAGCTCGTCGACAGAGGCAGCTGAGAAGAAAATGAGTTTAATGTAAAGTCAAACTTCCTTAAAATTGTAAATATGACCTTATATGAAATTTGAAAAGTAAATAATTGAAAATAAGAAAAATTGAATAAATGATAAAATTAAATGATTGAAAATTTAAGGATAATTTGAAAATTAGAAAAAATAAAATAGCTGAGAAATTGGATAAAATGAATGATTGAAAACTTGAAAAAATCAATTACCTATTATTGTACAATTGAAAAAGTTGTATATTTGAATATTAAAAAAATTAAATGATTGGATAATTGGATAAATTGAAAGAACCTTTTTTGCTCAGTTTTGGATTGGGCAAAGGGATTTCTCCTGGTTGAATTCCTTGGGCTTTGAGTTTGGCCAAGTCCAAGACGAGCGGCATGTCCACGGCCACGTCCAGCTTCTTCGGCGTCCAATCCTCCCCAATCGTGAACTTCTTCAGCTGAATGACGAGGACGTCGGGGAAGGTGGCAAGTCGCGTGAACTTGCTCATTGTCACTCTCTCGTTCACGGCCGTGGAGAAGAAATTCTCAATGCTTTCCCGCTCAATAAAGGCTTCAAGACAAGCCTCGATGGGAATTCGGGGACGGACGAGTTGCTCCGGGAGGCTAATTAAAGTAAAAATTAATTTCAATTAAATGAACTTACAACTTACCAAAAGGGAAATAAACAAGATATCTATTAAAATTAAAAATTAAAAGTTTAATAAAATGACAATTATAAAATCTCACAGTCGGCGTCCTTCTGCAGTCGCAGCTGCTTGTTTCTCATTGAAGATTTTCATTTCCTCGGTGTTCGTGGCGGCTTCGAGGGGAATGGAAAGTGGAAGGCAATATTCCACCCGCGTCGTATACGCAACTTGTCCAGACACATTGCACACAATTTTGTCTTCGACTTCAAACTTGAAAGAGTCTGCCGGGCTCTGCTCACTCACGCTGAATCGCTAAAATAATATTTAATTAATTAAATTAAACAACTAATATTACAAAAAATAAATATCAAAATAGTGTAATGAATTTTTTAAAACTTACCTCCATGAAATTGATAAGATGGAGGAAAAATTCTTGAGCATCTTGCTGCCGTTTGGTGGAAAACTCAACGTGACCTTTGCCAACTAAATTCCTGAACATGAGTGGAGAAATTCCCTGTGGAGGATCGTCATTCTCCTCAGGAGCTTGACTGTACTTTCCAGAATGCAACCCAAGACACAACTTGGACCTGAGATAAACGTTTAAATAATCCAACGTTTGATTTAATTCATTAAAAACCATTAATTATAAGTAAAAACACAAATTATAAGTACAAAAACACTATTAAAAATAAGTTAAAACCATTAATTATAATTGATTTACATTTGAACGTTGAAGTCGTTTGCCGGATCCTGAGTTTCTTGAAAGTATCTTAAAGCATTAGCTCCGAATCTAAAAACAAAAATAAATTGTTTTAAATATTCAATTTAATTTTCGAATTTCTAATCCAAAGTTAAATCTAATGAATTTAGTCTTATTAAGATATTAAAGCTTCAATGTCAAACCTGTTTTGAAAGGAAGGAAGAGAGAAGAGAAGCTGAATGATTGAATTGAGATAACAAGAGTTTCCCAAATTGACAATCCCTGTGTAACCCGGGCCGTACAGCGGCTTCAGATCCCGACCAGCCTCAGTCAATGCATTCCACTCCATGCTCTGGTTCAAATTGATCTCCATTTCGATCATCGACTTGTCTGTCTAAATGTCAAAATCATAATTAATTGAATCAAATTAAGAGTAAATGTGTAATTGTTATTAAATATTTAATGAATTTACCTTTTCCATTTGAGCAATATTAATTCCAAAGTGTGCGAGATGTTGGACCAAATAAGGGTCTTCGACCATGTCATCTTCATCATAAGAGTAAACGTCCGCTCGACCATCTGGGGTGATCGTTCCTAACTTCACTGCCAATGGATATTCTAAAAAATCATCCTTTGCATTTAAAGTTTATCCAACCAACATGAAATGTTAAAGTAGTTACTGAATTAAACTTAATACACAAGTCAATGAAGGCTTTAGAGACCGCATTAACTATTAACTAGTAAAATGATTTTTACTATTAATAATTTATTAATTAATTACTGCATTTGGAGTAGTGCTCCAAAGCATGGTTGTTCCCTCCTGAGCCATCAAAGAACTTTCGACCGCAGAGAATTGAGCCGTCAGTTAAATTAAGCCAGAGGTTCTCAATGAAATCACACTCGGGTGCCTGGCAGGTCCAACCTCTTGGAGGAATTTTTAGTCCGCCGTTCAACTGAATCAAATTCTCCGCATGTCTAAAAGAAAAAAATAAGTAAAAATAGTTTCAATTAATTAAAAAAGAAGAGAATAGGTCAAGTAATTTATCTAACTAAAGTAATAAACGTTACTATTACTACTAATAAAATTATGAAATTCTAATCAAGTTATAAAATTTCAAACTAATTGCATAATTTTAGCATTTTTACTTGCTGACTTGACGAACTTCCCCATCCCACGTTCCAGCCATTGCTTCCAACTCGGCTCTCCTTGAAGCGGATTCGGCTTTAATCACGGCATCAATGGCTTCCTTGGCCTACGTTTATTTTTTTAATTTACTTAATTCCTTAATAAACGCTAAATATTTAATTAAATTAATAATCATACTAATATAAAATTAAATGTTTATAATATTAGGTAAATGAACCTTGGATGGAATATCAGTTGCCGGATAGTGAAACTCGGCATCAGGAAGAATTATGATCTTGTAAGTTTCTTCGATTTCGTACTCAAAAGGCCCAGAAGCATCGAAGCCTCCAGCAACGCCGATTGCCAATCTTGTCACTTTCTTCTCTGGACCTTCAACGTTTTCCTTCTTCGGAACCTGCCACATCAAATGAAAATTTTCATCAAATAAACACTACCCCAAATCTAATTACCAATAATTAACCAATTTAAATAGCCGATTGCTAATATGTTAATTAAAGATGAAAGCTTGTTGTCCGAACCTTAGTTTTCTTCCTCTTTATATTGAGATAGACTTTTGACCCTGTCTGTTTAGAAAACCTGTCCATGTGCTCTCGGCCCATCCCGTAGAAAGTCTCAAGGCAAACAAAGATCCCATCAGGAGACTCCTATTTAAAAAACCAACATTAAATTATGAGATTCAAAACTTAAATTTTAATTAATAAAATTCTTAATTCTCTTACCGGCGTGTCAAAGGAGAACACGCATTCGTCTTTGTAAATTGGCTCAGCCGGGAACGGAGTCCTCAACTTCTCCAGGAGTTGTGTCAAATCCTCGGTGAGTGCCATGGTCTAGATGAGCTAAATCTCTAACTATAATCCAAACTAACAATTAAGAACAAATAGTAGAAAATTAGGATTTAACTCTCAAGTCGAGAGAAATGACTTTAAGAAAATCGACGCGGATTTTACCGTCAAGTGGCGGATTGGTGTAAAAAACCAAAAAATATCTCCTCTCCAATTGATTACAAAAGTTTCTTGAGAATTAATTAGCTTTCTTGATTAAATCCGAAATGTTTTATAGTTAAATATTAACTAGGAATAATTAAATTTACTTAAGACTTTAGGTTACTTTGAGCGAATTGATATAGCTCGCAAAGTTAATTCTCGATTAAAGTTATTTAATTTAATTGACAGATGAAATTAAAAGAGAGGTTTTTCCTTTTAAATAAGAACAGATGAGAAATTAATTATTTAAATCTAGGTCAGTCAATCAATTGTGAATTTTAAAGTTCAATTCCTATTTACTAATTTGATCAACTACTAAAATCTCTATATCTTAAGTCAACCATATTTAAATTAATGAAAACTGTCACTTTTTTGCTCAATATCTTATCTTGTTTCGCTGGAACGTAACTAGCTTTTAAATGTGCAATTTAAATCGTCTTGAGGCTTAGCGGTGCAAGTTAACAAAATGGATTATTCCGAAGAACAAGAAAAAGCTGAATTACAAATTGCTCAAAATCACAGTCAAGATTCAGGAACAGGTAAACTCTTTTATAGAATGTAATATATAGAATTTAATAATATAATTAAAATTATTTCTTTATATGTAAATTATTAATTGGGGATTTAATTGAATCCAGGATCTTCAGACAAGGATGGCGAAGAAGTAGGAGAAACTTTGGGGAATTCTTCACAAGCCACCACAATGGAGTCATACTTAAAGAAAATTGCAGAACTCGAACAAACAATAGAAGAAATGAACACTGACTTTGGTGAAAAGAGGGCCGTGTTCAAGAAACTTTTTCTAGGAAAAGAGAGTAATCCATAATAGCCAATTTAAATAGCATTTTATTTACACATTTACGCTACATGATTTGATTTAAATTCTATTTATCAATTTTATTTATAGTTCTTTATCATAATAATCTTCATTTTGACTTTTAAACTCTATAGAGGAACTGGAGGAAAAAACCCGCCAGACGGAAGAGTTGCGAATCACCGTAAAGAATTACGAGGACGATCTGAATGACATGAAGAGTCAAGTGACAATTGCAGAATTTACGAAAGAAAATGACATTCATCTTGAGAAGCGGCGAGGAGCTGAGGAAATGGCAAACCTTCAGAAAATGTTTGAAGGTCAGTTAATTCTTCCTCAAGAGTCATTATATAATCATTCACCTAAGAGCTTATGATTTTTAGAAAAGTTTGTCTTTAAGTCGGAAGCCGTCAAATGAATAAATAGAAGTTTATGAATTATTAAATTACCATTAAAGCCATTTACCCATTATATTTATAATAACCAGAAGAATAATTTACTACCTCTTGCTTAATGCTAGTTAGTATTTGCCCTAAATTTCGTAACTGACAAGAGCACTTGTTTAATAAGTTGTTTGTCAAACTCAAAACCCTAATGAGTTTCCGACCCTGAAATTTCCTCTCTTGCATAAATTAACTATACATTTCGATTTCAAACTTACATTTAAGTATATAATAAGTGGATTAGTTGAAGTATTTACATAGAATTATTTACTAGTTTATCTTTCTCTCATTGCAAAACGTGTTTACTTAGTTTACTCTATTTGCAATTAGTATCTTTCATTTGAGTCATTTGTTTGTTTTAGAGCGACGAGTCGAAATGTGCGGAAAGTACGAAAGTGAAATCCACCGACTTCGAACTTTAAACAGTAAATTGGAAGGAGATCTCAATGACGTTCGCGGAGCCTTAGCCAATTCCTCGGAAGTTTCGCCTTCCACGGTGCTTTCGGCAATGACGAAGACACTCGCGAGGAAACTCAATTCAACTATGTCGGTCTCAAATGACTCGCTCCATGATATCGAAGAGCCAACACCAAAAATAAAATCTCCCAAATATGTAAGCTGAATTAGATTGTTTTGTTACTGATTACTGATTTATTTATTGTTAAATTGATTTTAAAATAAGGAATCGCCTTATTATATCTAAGTACCTAATTATATTTAAAATTACATTTAAAATCACTGAGCAAAGGCTGGAGAAGATGCAGAAATGCTTCGTTCTCTCGTCGTTCAATTGGAGGAAGAACTCACTGTGTTGAAAGACAAAGTGAGAGCTTCCGACGATCAACTTGCAGCTCTCAACTCTGCCCAAGCATCTCTGGTCAAAGGAAATGAGACATTGACTGATTTTCTTCAAAATCCTACGATTGCGAAAACGGAGATTCTCTCGCAGATCGAACAAAAGGTATGGATTTCTTGTTGAATTAAATTCAAAAAATTAAATTAAATTAAACAAGTGTTTTTAATGCTGTTCAAAAATTGTTTTAACTTTTTTGCTTGTTGTTGCTCTTTGTTAACTTTATGCTTAATTATATTGTAGTTAAAAGACGACGAAGGGACTGATGCTGAAAAGTCGTCCATTGCCGACTTGGAAATGTACGTTGCTCTCGTCAATGCCCAGAAGACAATCCTGCAAGAAGATCTTGAGAAGACGAAAACGGCTCTCAAAGAGCTAAGAATGACGTAAGTTCTACAAAAAGGAGTTAATTAACTATTTTTATCTTTAATATCAGGATTTTTTTTTATATATTTTTCATTTTTATTCAATTAGTGCGTTTATAAAAAACCACAAAGTCCTTTAGAATCTAGCACAATATAAATTAAACTTTATTAAATAAAATAATAAATACATCTACGGAATTTAGAGCTGATGAAGAAAAGAAACGCCACGACAATTTGAAGGAAACTTGGAGAAAGGCCAATGACGAGTTTGTGGAAACCCAAGAGGCCTACGAGTCCACCATTCACAAACTCAAAGATCTCATGACTCCCAAGCAGCTTCAACTCATCAAAGCTGGGGAGTTGAACAAAGAGACAAAAGTATTTAGAATTCTAAATTAATTCTTAACTAATAACGTATTTACTTATAATGAATTCGATAAGGAATATTAATACATTCTTTGGAGAAGGAGGAGGAATATCTGAATATTACCTTTTCATATCTTCAATTTTTCAACTTTTTTTTATTAATGCAGACGGCGGAAGGCGAAAGCGAAAGGAAGATCGAATGCGAAGAATGTGAAAAGGCTAAGTTGACGATTGAGAAATTGAAGAGCGAGCTTCACAAGGCTGCCAAGATGCAATTGGAAAAAGAAGACGACTGGGGAAGAATTTCACAGGAATTCCAACAAAAGCTCGAAGAGCTCGAGAATCAAATGGCAACTTATGAAGTTTTACTAGGAGAAGTCAATTCCGCTTTTAATCAATCTTCCAGTCAGAATGAAACGTTCCTCAAAAGGATTTCTTATGATCGAGATGGACTTCAGAAGAGAATTGAAGCGTAAGATACTTTTTAGTTTTAAATAGACTTTTTAATTGTAATCTAAATCTAAATGAATCTTTAAGAAATTAATTTGCTTAATTTACTTTTGAACTATTTTTTGAACAGAATCGAGTTTGAGAATGATAATCTAAAAGGGAAACATGTGGCGCATTCAAATATTTTACAAAATGAATCAATTTCTTTGCCAAATTCAGTTATGGTTGGTCAAAACATAATTTAAAAGTTTACATTACAAATGGATCTTTGCATTTATCTTTAAATTTAAAAACAAGTTCATTGGTTCACGTATGATTTGTATATAGGAATTGCAAGAAATGATCTTGAAATTGAAAGATGAGCTCATCAGCGTCAAGGTCGGCAAAGAGCAAATTGAAGGAGAATTGAACTTTTTAGGAAATCGAGTTCAAATGGAGGAATCAGAAAAGAAAGGAATTGAAGATTCTCTCAACGCTGAAATTAATCACTTAAGGTTCCATTTAAAACTAATTTAGGAAATAAGGAAAAAGTGAATAATTCTTTTGCATTGAAATGCATTGAAAGTTGCAATTGATTTAATTTCAATTATTTGATTCCAGGGACCTGATACTAGATCAAAAGTTAAAGAAATCTCGGTATGCCGATGAGCTGAAACGTCAAGAACAAGCTGTTGAGAATTTGAAAAAGGCTTTAGCTTCCACTGAGCCGCTACAAGCAAAAGTTACATCACTTGAGATGCAAATTGAACAAATTACTAAAGATAAAGTAAAATCAAAAATTAATTATCAACATTATTAAAACTTAATTAACAATATTTTTAAAGCTTGATTAATTATTAAGATTACTAAAACTAGATTAATTACCAATATTCTTATCAATATCAATTATATTGTTAAATTGCTAATTAACGATGATTAATGAAATTGGGTTTTTATAGGAATCGAGTGTTGCTGAGGTTGCTGCCCTTCATGAAAAAGTCTCAACTCTCCACAGGGAATTGGGGAACAGCGAGGAGTTGCAAAAAGACCTCATTGCGCTTTCCAAGTCACTCCAAGTGGAACTCGAAGGGCTGAGGACGGGGAACACAGAAGTGAGATTCCAACATCCGGAAGATGCAACGCTCTGTGCGTCCTGCAAAAAACCCTTTTCTTCACATAAAGATAAAGTAAAATATTCAACTTTTTCTCATTTACTCTACATTTCTTATTTAATAAATATTGCAATAAATGTTGAAGAATATAGATCAATGGGAATGAAACAACTAACAACTGTAGTAAAATGTTAAATGATGTTTTAATTTATAATAAAAATAATTACAATTTATTTTGTCCAGGCGAATTGTAATCATTGCGGGCGCGTGTTTTGCGGGCCTTGCCTTCAAAGAACGGTAGCCCAAGGCGGACGAGACTACAAAGTCTGTGGGTTTTGCCACACGCTTTTGGCCCACGACTCGGCTCCGTACTTTTCCACTCAGCCGCCGCACTCGCCCGACTAAAAGGACGAAAATCCATTTGACTCTGTTCATTTACTAAATTGACCATTCTAGTCTTCTTTTAAAATCCCGATTCCAATCATTTGTGATCCGAGACATTTTATTCGTCATTTTTTGAACTCGCGATGACGTTTTGTATTACCAAATACACCAACACTGTGGGGAGGATCCTCAAATAGATTATTATGATTATAAATATAATAATAAATTATATAAATTAACATTAATTTTAATTATTACTAATATAATTATATTTAAATAAAATAAATTCTTGGGCCTCATTTAGCCTTTTAGCCTGCATGGGAAATCGAAGCAATATTTGTGTCAGAACGATCAATTATTTTCTTATTAATTTTAACAAGATGCATTATTATTATTTAGTTAATGAAATCTGTGTGTGTTTGTGTAAAATTTTGATGATTTTCTTGAGAACAGTCAATTCTTCAAAGTTGTTGTTTTTGTGGACGTTTTGCCTATTTTACGTAACGTGCAATCAAATCCTTATAACTCATTGTTAAACCTAATAATTGTTGCTCTTCACAGTTGAGAAAAACATGATTACTAAACTAATTTAATTACTAAATAGTGAATAGCAGAAGAAGCTTCCATATCATAATTGAGATATTTAACTATAATTTATTAAAGTCTTTAAGGTTCTCTCAGGTAAAATAAACCCAATTCCAATTTTGAGCATTTTAATCTTTTCAATAATGAGCATTCGTTCCATTTACAATATATTCATTTGTGTAATTGTTGTTTGTAAGATAATTGTAATAAATTAAATCCGTTCAATATTCAAAATCGTTCTTTTTGTTTCAATTCATGGGAAATCTTTTCGTTGAGTTCATGAGATTATGACGCAAGTGCCTGCTACAGAAAATCGCACTGAAGGCGCTAATTCCATTTTCTTAAAACTTGATCATTGTGCAAATTGAGTTCTTCAATTAATCGAAATTTTCTTTTTAATTCTAATCTCGTTTTACATTTAGTTAAAAGCTATACAGCTTTAGTAAGGCTGTAAATAATTATTTTATTCTTGTTATACGTTTAATTTTCTCGACTTCGCCTGCTTCTTCCAAACCGACTTTGGATCTTTAAAAGGCGACTTAAAAATCCATTTGCTCCAATTTCGGTTAAAAAAGCTTTTTTGATTAAAAATTGCTTTTTTCATTGTGCATCTTGTTCAGAATGAAGAATTGATTCAATTTTATTTGACAGAACTTAGAAATGGAGTACGCAATGAACTTTATTCGGTGTTTGTTTTCGCCAAAACTCTACAGATATTATAACCGAATAAGCCCGAATGTAAGAAAGAGCCTTCGTCTTTTCCTTAACTAATTATAATTAAGTTTAATTTGGTGTTTATTCAAAGGGCGAACCGTACGCTTCAAACATTGGCGAGCAGCTTGGAGACGTCGCATTGAGTTACTTTGTCCCGGTTGGAGCCGTGTATGCCGTTTGGTGTCGAAAGTTCAACTACTTCATTATTTTCGTCGCATTCGTCGCTTCGTCGTACGCACTCCGGTCGGCTGGTCGCGTGGTGAATCCAGCCTACATGACATTCCTCTCCATCCTCTCCAAAGCGCAGAGGGCGATGAACACCGAGAACGCTGAGGCGCTCCGTCGCTACGACTTTGACTTCTCTCATTGGCCTCTCTCATTCCGCTCGCAAAAATTGAGCGACCTCGCACTTCAAAGCCAAAACAAATCCTTTTCTTTGTCGCCGTTTTGGCTAACTGGATGGCTTGTCGCTCACACCTTTGGAATTCGACTGATTTATCCGGGAACGATTTTTGGCTCTTTGCTCAGAACTCCTCTTGAGGTGCTCTTTAATTAATTTATTAATAATAATAATTAAATAAGTAAATTTAGTTTAGTAGGAATCATGATTAAATAAGTATAGTAGTAATTACAGTTAAAAACATTAATTCTGTTTCAAAAACTTTAAATTTCATTTGATTTGACAATTTTCTAAATTGTTTGGTTTGATTTTTTGGTTGTGAAATTAGGAAGCAAGAGCCAAGTTTGTAACGGAACAAAGAGGTCTAAGGACAAGGATAGGAACCGTTGATAAAAATGGACTCGACACCATGTTCTTCGACAGGAGAAAGTTAATAAACTTTTATATTTCTTTATTGGCTCAATCTAAAATCTTGATTATTGCATTTATTTGATTTACGCATAGTTTGATGGATAACGGCAAAACACTGGTGATTTGCTTCGAAGGAAATGCTGGATTTTATGAAATTGGAATTGTCGCGACTCCCCTCGAGTTGGGATATTCTGTTTTAGGGTGGAACCACCCAGGATTTGGTGGATCTTCTGTAATTCACATTAATTTTACAAAATAATAAATAAAATCATTAATTATTTTGAAATTTGCTCATAAAATATTTGATGAAAAGGGTATGCCGTATCCGGTTCGTGAGTTGAACGCTGCAGAGGCCGTTTTTGACTACGCGGTGAAAGAACTTAGATTTAAGGAGGAAGACATTATTCTCTTTGCATGGTCAATTGGCGGTTTCCCAGCTGCAAATCTGGCAGGAAACCATCCAAATATCAAAGGACTTGTAAGCCAACAAAATAAATAAACCAATAGAAACTTAAACTTTCAAGAAGAACATTCATGATAATTAATAACATAATTCTAAATTAGATTCTTGATGCAACATTTGATGACATTATGCCACTTGCCTTACCACGAATGCCAGCTTTTCTCTCTCCAATTGGTAACCATAAATCATAACTTCATAACATAACTAACTCTTTAAAGGAAACATCATTGAATTACACTTGAAAAATAAACATTAATATTAATTAGGATATAAAATTAGAATATGAATAGGTATAAACAATAATTAACTAGACTAATTTACTGAAAACTCATTATTAGTGAAAATTACTAAATAAAATAGTAATTATTTTTAATTTTTATTACTTGTAATTATTTTTTTTCAGTTTACTACACAATTCGCTACCACGTTGATTTAAGGGTCGTTGAGGAGGTGAAGAAATTCAAAGGGCCGGTGCGATTCATTCGGAGAACAGACGATGAAATCATTGCGGATCCGCCAGCGTCTCTTCAACACAACCGAGGAAACGATCTGGTCAAAGCGTTCATCGATCACCGGTTTCCTTCTCTCATGTGGAATCCCACGTCGGAGAAGGCCATGGACGACTGGCTCAGTAAGCCACACCCATACGGTCAGACAATTTATTAATATTACATTATTTAAAATTAAATGTTAATTTAAAATTAAAAGTTTGATAATGTTTTGTTTTGTTTTGTTTTTTAAGCAGATTCAAATGAAGCCATAAAGTTAAATAGTCAACTTAGCGTCCCGCGAGACACGTCGTCACTTGATGACAATGCAAAGGCTCAACTTGTCGTTTCTATTGTAAGGCATAAAACAAGTGAAAATCTCTTCATAATTAAATGTTTAAATTAACAATTAAACGTTAATTAATTGATTTCAGGCTGAGCGCGTGATGACGGATTACAAGTCAACACATTGTACTCCTCTTCCTCCTCAGCTCTTTCAACTTCCTACAACTATAACTAGATGAATGTGCAATGCAAACTTGCCTTAAGAATATTAATATACTCACGGTTTTGAGAACTTTTACAAAATTGCAATGTAGAAAGATAAACATTATTTATTATTTTTGTTTTTCAATAAAATGTAATTGTGAAAAAAATGGTTTTAGAATCCTCATTTTATAATTAATCATTCCATGTCCAAGCATTCATATTGAGAAGGTGCATTTTGGCATTTTATCTCAACAAAGAAACATTATGTAGATGAGGGTAAAGATTTTTAAACAAAATAAGGAAAAATTAGCATGGATTACGTGAATAGGTTTCCTATTGGATTAGACATTTAGATAAACGCAGATAAGAAACAGAGAAGTATTTAAAATATCATTTACAACGTGTACCAAGTGCAATAATTGAAGTTAAAAAGCAAATCACAATTATAACTTATCATTTTAACTGAGTATTTCATGTTATAAATGTTGTTTTTGTGCTCATCGTTCTTTGGAGTTATAAAAGAGGTGAGTTAAATATTACAAATTATTTCTCTCTTAATAGTTAAATGGAACATAGAAATTCTCCAGAAATCTAATTAAAGTAGATTTAAATTTTAACTCTAACTAACCAAATTAATTTAAAAATTATCGCCCTCAAACTTTCCAATGGCGTTTCTTTCAACGCTTTAAGTTGTCCATAGGAATTAACGTTGTTGATAAATAAAAGTGATCCTAAAGTTTAAATTGACTAAGATGTCCGGTTGTCCAATTTAACCATGTTCTCTTGTCATTTCAGACCATTTACGCTGCATTCCACAAGAAGAAAAACTACGAAAGTTCACTAAAGAATTATTTCCTCACGTCGGCTTTCCTCTGGTTTTTGCACGAGACGTTGAATGGGATAACAGAAGTACTCAAATATCACTTACGCCCATTTCTATCATTTTTCCGTAATTAAATTAAAAGAATTTACGATTATATTACAAACTACTACAACTTAACATTAAATCAACCCAATGATTTAATGTTAAATTAAATCATTTTGTATCATTAATGCTAAATACTGTAGTTGGAGTTATACAATGCCCAAATGTTGATGATTAAATGATTATTTAAAGTACAGTTAATGATAATGATTTAATTGAATCTTAAAGTATTATATTGGTATTTAAATTATGGCATTTTTCCACAGAGATGTGTGAGAATTCTTCAAGGAAGGAATTTCAAATGAGTCGGAATGGAATTGAGAGGAAGAAGCGTCCTTGCAATCTCAACCTCGACTACATATCAGATTCCGAACTCCACGCTTATTCTTACAAATCTTCGTTGTCTCCGAGATTTGAAGGATCCGAAATGGCGACGTTCGACGAGGGGCGTCGGACGTCACTTCCTGGCAAACCCAAAGGAAGAGCTGTCACCAAGTCAATTATCCTCCGCCCTGAAGAGCTCTTCACCAAGTACAACTTTGACCTGAAAATGTCAGAGCGGAAAAACGAATTGCCGCCTCTGCTCGAATGCCCCGGCCACGGAGACTCTGAAATTTATCCTTCGCTCCGACCGCGTCAGATCTCATACGAAGACCGCAACAATAATAATTCCATTTTAAATGGCAAACTAAGTCTTGAGTCCATTTTGGAAGAACCGAAATCTCCGCGTTCTCCCCGAGATGTCAATTGCCCTCTTGAATCGCCAAGGAAGGATTTTGTCAAAGCCCAAGCGTCCAAACGCTTAGAAGACCGATTCACCGAATGGATTTCCAAGGAAGGGACGTTGGACACGTTGGCCACGGACGTCTTGGAAATAATTAAAGGAGGCGGCGAGGAAATTATTAAAAAGCTCACCGATGAGAATTCCGTGTTGGAGAAAGCCAAAGCCCGGGCTACATCCTCAATGAAATCCCTCACACCGAATCGCTATCGTCCTCCGTTGTCCCCCGCCCCGGACTTTTTCGGGTTTTTCCGGAAAAGAGACAGATCCTCGTCGCCGGAGAAATCCACGTCGGCCGGCTCCATCCCGCCGATTTCTCCATGTTTGGTCCAAACTCCGCCGCTTGAGAGAGAACAACCTCATCAGACAGGAACAATTTTCCAGTTGAACATCCCGAGATTCCATTGGCCTCAAGGGAAGCCGTTGGAAGATTTGGTCGTGCGGGAAAAGACGGAGGAGCTCAAGAGGATTTTGGACGTTTACGCCGGCGGGTCGTACGGGAAGGAATTCCCGCTCTTGCTCAAAGCCCTTGACATTCCGCTTTACTGGAAGAAACCCTTTTGGGAAGCGTTGAAGTTCAACAAGGAAATTGACAAAAAGGCCTTTTTCGACTTTTACTCTAAATTACTCCTGGAGTGTCGCGACGAGGAGAGCAAGTTCTTGAGGATTTTCGCCTACAAGAGAGCCAAGAATCAACTCGTGAGCAATTTGAAATTAATTCCAGAGGATTTCAAGGCTTTTGGTGAGGATTTGATTTCCTCGCATCCCGGCCTGGAGTTTCTGACCGAGGCGCCGGAATTCCATGAACGGTACATCAACACGATTGTGTCGCGGATCTTTTATCAAGTGAATCGAGCCTGGAACGGAGAAATCAACTTGTTGGAACTCCGGAAATCCAATTTAATGGACGTGATAAGGAAGTTGAGCGAAGTCGACGACATCAATCTCATCCATGACTATTTCTCTTATGAGCATTTCTATGTCATTTACTGCAAGTTTTGGGAGTTGGACAAGAACCGGGATGAATTCATTACATTGCAGGATCTCATTCCATATGGAGGCCAAGGTATACACTTTTGACGTTTTCTACTAAATCGTTAATGGAGATCACGAATCTGAAGTCGATTAGAAAGGGAAATTAAAATTAATTATCAACAATAATCTTATAATGAAATTAAAGTAGAAAAGAACCAATCGGACTTGACAGAATGGACTCATAGAAGTAAATACAATGCTTTATATTCAATCACCAGACATTCCTATATTAAGTATATATGCTTCATATACATACTACTAAGTATTTTTGTAGTATATGCTTTTTCATTTATAAGCTATTCTTCAGAGGTATCTTGAAGCTTCATTCCCTATAGCTTTTAGGTTTTGCTTCATAACAAATATTCAAATATTTTATGTAATTATAATAAAGTAATGAAAATGTAAACTTTTATTGCAAATTACATACCTTCTCAAAAGTAATAAATTACTTAATACTTTTTCTAGAAATGTAACTTATTACAATTACTTATTTTACAATTGTAATAAGAAGTAAAGGCAATTGCTATAAAGTAACCATTTACCGCCCTTGCATTTTATTTATTTTGTTATACCTAATGGCTTTTTTGCATTTTTCACTTTCTTTTTAAATTAAAGAATTGGTGGTTTAGTTTAATTCATAAAACCACAAAATTTTTGTTCAAAGTTTTCCTTTTGTAATTCTAGTTCTTTCGCACATCATCCTTAAGAGGATCTTCAGCGGTGCCGTTCATCGGAGTCAGGACATCTACGGGACGAAGCATTGCAAAGGGGCCATGTCGTACACGGACTTTGTTTGGTTCATCATTTCCGAGGAAGACAAGAAGAGCCGGACGGCCATTGAGTATTGGTTCAGGTGTCTGGACTTGGACGGCGACGGCGTCTTGTCAGCCTACGAGCTCGAGCTCTTTTACTCAGAACAACGCGTTCGGCTCGAAGACGAAGGCGTCCAATCCCTGGAATTTGACAACATTTACTGCCAAGCAGTGGATCAATTGGGGTCTTCCACTCTGGGAATCACATTGAGGGATTTGAAGAAAAATCCCACCATGGCGTCCATCCTCTTCAACACAATGTTTAACTTTGAAAAATACCTTGAGCAAGAACAAAGGGATCCTTTTGTAACTCATGTGAATGATGGGACCAATAGAGATGATCATCCCATCACAGACTGGGAAAGGTAAATGAAAAAATTAATTATTTTGTATTCTTAATTGAATTACAATTTGACTAATTTGTATTTTTAATTAATTTCAAATTAATTAAATGTACAACATTTAGTACTTTAGTAAATAATTTAAAAACCATAAAAAATCATGAGACAGCGATGCTGAAACTAATACTTTAATAATAAATATTTAAACTTATTTAATTTCAGATATGCGGCACAAGAGTATGAATATTTGATCGCGGAGGAATCCCCGAGTTCGACAAGTTACGAGCAGTTCGAGTACGACGACCCGTACAATTCGGCTTATGTGGAATTGGCCATTGAGAAGGAACTAGGCGGAACCATACCAGTGATGCCGATCATCCAAGCTGTGCCAATACAAAGTGAAAACTATTTCTCTTACAATTACAACAACAATCAGCCAACGGCCAACGCACAAAAATCCAAAAAGAAAAAGTGAACTTTCCCTCCTCAATCAACGTCTGGTCAAGTCGGGGCTTTGCGTCAATTACAGAATTTACAATTATTTATCCAAAATAATTTATAGCTGCAAATTGAACTAAACCCTTTATATTTAACATTAATGGATCATGGCTTGTCTCAATTAAAATTATATGTATGGTAAAAAAAATATATCTGCATTTGTAGTTTGTATGAACTGATAGCATAAGCTGTGTGGCTTTACCACAATTTTCTCAATGTCATGTTTTTCCCTTTGTGAAGCTTATAAAGTTGTCATTACTTAATTAAACGGTGATCATTATTTAATCTTATTTACTCTTATTGTTAGTTGTATGAAAAATAGCATGTATTTATCCCTTTAAAAATGTGATCCAATAAACAGGAAACTAAATACAAGACGAATGCCTGTAATGCGTTGAAAAATAATCATTGTTCATATAAAAGAGGCGCAATGCTCATTACCCCATTTATTACATTTTTGAACATTTTTATATAAAAATCATTTAGCTTAATTCAACTTTTTGATCATACACATATCCATTCTTAATATGTTTGTTTACTCATTCTACATACTATAGAGCTATACTTTTGTACACTTTCACTTTACGCGTATTCTCAATTATCACACATTTAAACTTACAATAAAATTTATACATTTATTTCATTAAAATGCAATGAGTAATGCTGACAATTAAAACTAGTTCTAAATAAATTACTAACATGTAATTCTTTCTCAAACAGTATACAATTACACACAATTAAAATAAAATTTGTTAGTTAAAAGACAAAATTTAAAAACATTGGAAGAAAAGGTAAAGCAGCGTAAAGCTGCAAAATTTCAAGAAAATTCTTATAAAGTAATATGGATAAATAATAATATATTTGTATTTGTTAAAATAATTCTTTGTTAAAATAGGTAGTTAAATAAATTAAACATGTGAAACACCAGGGTATGAAAAGTCAAACTCGTAGCTATCCTCCCACTCGTCGCTATCATCATCCTCAAAGTCTTCTTCGTCGGCCAATGGAAGCGGAATTGCTCCTTTCGGCGGTCTCGGCGGCGGAACCGGCGGAGGCCCCGTCCGCTTCAACAACACGACTCTTTTCGGCGGAAGTTCCGGTTTGGAACTCGCATTGTTCAGGACGTCTGGATTATTCGAAGTTGTTTTCCCAGGCGGCGGGGCCCTTTTGAAAAAGCTGTTCAATTCTGAAATCACACTTTCCCGATCTGTATTGTTGTTATTGTTATTCCCACCATGGGACATTTTGGACACTGAGGAGAAATTGCTGTTGATGCTGCTGCTCTTGGAAAGTTTCGGACGCGAAGAATTCCACGTGTTCCCATTGCTGCTACCACCATTGTAGCTCTTCATCCAACTCTTTGGCGACGGTGGCATCGGCGGCGGTTTTGGAATTACAAATCCACCCGGTTTGTCCTTCCCGCCTTTTAATTTGTTTTTATTGTTGTTTTTACCTGGATTTCGATTCGGATCTTCGATTTTTTCCGAGTTCAGGGAATCTGACTCGGAAGATGGGAAATGATCCAACCGCGAACTCGACGGTGTATAGCGGGTATTTAAATTCGCGTTTTTATTTGGCAAGGGCGGTGGCAAAGGGGGACTTGACTCCAATGTGAAAATTGACCCTCGACCCGACGACCCGCCAACACTTGGGTGATACAAAGGGAAATCTCCATCAATAAACTTGAAATGCTTATTGTCATTATTCCCACCATGATGGGCCTCGGCATCTAAAAATGCAAACTCGTGGGATGGGAAACCCGTTGAAGTTTTGTACTTTTTTGACTTATTTTGTCCATGCAAATTCCGTCGGCCGTTTCGGTTTACACTGGCGTAAATAGGACTCAAATCGTCAGAATCCCTCCGACTGGGTTTCTTCTTCACTTGGTTGTTAAACGGCATGACCATGAATTGATTATGATGGTTTTGATAGCCGGAGTCATTGTCATTGCTGTTGTTGTTGTTGCTCGAGTTTTTGATACTTGGCCTTTCTTTGGGCTTCGGCGTGTCTGAAAATATTTCAGAATTCAAAGGAGGGCGGGAGAGAAAAGAAGAAGGCGGCGGCTCAGCAGTGAGCGAATATTCTTTAGTTCCGCTTTTGAAAACCATCATGTCGGTCAAGTTGTCGTTGCGACTTTCACTTTTTCTTATTGAAGACAACGGGACGGAATTTCCAAGTCGGTGATTCCCAGGCGTTTCTCGGTGATTCCCAGACATTTCGCTTTCATCTTCCATTTCCTCTTCACCTCCAATGATTTGACCATTGGAGGCAATGATTTTTAAATCTCCATTCGCGTCCTGAATGTATGCTTGATTGATGAAAACATTCCCAAGACTTTTCCCTTCAATTCCTTCAAGACTTTCCTGGCGTCCGCGAGTTTCCAATTTATTCTTATTGAGCCAAACGTCTTCCACTTCGCTTTCACTTTTCTTCTTCTCTGCCTTCTTCTCCGCCTTGTCCCGATGGCAAAAGAGGAACCAGAAGAAAAGGACGATAAGCAAAATGCCGAAAATCCCACAAATGCACGCGATGAGACCCCAGAAGACATCAATCGGGAGACAATTGTCACTTAGAGAATCGCAACTGGATGTAACATCCTCAACGCGGAAAAAAACCTCGTCCATTTGGATCTCAATGAAATTCCGGGAAATGTCCGAGGTGAAATTCCCATTTGATTCGCGAACCCCACAGTAAATGTAATTAATGGGATCGGAGGGATTTCCTTCTGTGTCGTATTTGCGATCGAAAGCAGCATCGGATTTTGCCATTTCGCATTTCGTGATTATTTTCCCTGGTTCTGCATGTTCTTTGGCACAAGGAGGCATTTGGGTGCAAAGGTTTTTATTTACATTACCCCTTGGCGAACTTGTACAGCAAAGTTCAAAATAAGTTGAAATGGTGGAATTCTCACTTTGTTCGAATTGGAGCGAAAACACGGATGAACTTTGATTTGTGAGTCTCAAATGGTCAATTTGGGGAAATATGAAACTGGGGGAATTCGGGGCGAATCTGAACGTTGGCAACGTGAAGAAATAAGATTCTTTGGGTATTTGAACAGATCTATCGCGATGCACGACGCTGCCGCAGCATTTAGTACTTAATTTCGGATCCAGCAGTGCTGGTTGCGGCGGCAAAATTGATTCCAAGGCACTTGAACTCTCCGTATTGATTTCCAATTGGGAGAAAGTGAAGGGGGAAGGTGAGAAGTTTGAGAGGAAAGTCGAGTAAATTCCATCGCCGGACGTGACGTCTGGGGAAATTCCGTCGTCTCTTAAAATATTTGGCACTTTTTCGAGTCGCGCTGGAGTTTCGATGATTTCGTTGATGCTCACGAAACTATCCAAGATGGGTTTTTCATCTTTGCTTGATAACTGAGATAAACAAGAATTATTGTTGGATTATTTTTGATAAAAGTATTATTTATTGGTTATATAGTAAGTTATATTATTATTGATTAATTTGCTTTATGGCACTTACTGATACATAAGCGACCAATTGCTTAAAATTCGGATAAATTTCATTAGACAAGTCTTGATTAAAGAATTGGCGAACATTGATCAGACCAATTGAATTCTTTTCTTTGTAAACGTTCAAGAAGTGTGTATTGACGCGAAGGTTTCCGTAATCGTAATTTACAACGCCACCCTTGAGTTTAGTCAATTTAAAAATTGATTATTTAATATTTAATAATAAATATATTAGTTTGTTGAGATCGTTCATCGCTTACGGAAGATCTAATGCTTTAAGTTAATGTGTTTTAAACATTACGTTTATATTGCAGTCAGGTTTTGATACAAAGACATTGGGGTATTCTTCAACCAACTCGCAAGTTTCGTCTCCGCTTGTAAGGCTGAATCTCAAATTCACTTCGAGTGTATTAAACACCGGCAGAACAAAAGTGTACGTTTCATTATTTACCAAATTGTCCAATCGAAAATTTCTGGTTGATGTAATAAGAACTTCCATTACCTGTTTAATTAAATAGATAATTCTCATATGAATGATTTAATATCAATAACTCATTTTATATTAATAGTGTAGTTAATTTAATATTAATTTTTAATACAAATTCAATAATGAAATGATCTTCTATATAAATATGGAGAAATTTGAATAATATTAGTATAGAACAGAGTTAATATTTTATATTTTAATCGTATTTTTAATTTCTTATTTCTTACTTTAATGTGTTTCTTCTCTCTTGTGCTTTGAATGAGAGTGAGAAGATGATCCGTGATGAAACTCGGAGTGAAAGTCGAGCAAGGAAAGGAAGATGCAGAGCACGAAGGGATGTAAATCATTTGTTGCGTATTTGGGATTTTATTCCATTGAAGCCAATACTTGGAAGGTTCAAAATTGAAGATTGAAATTTCATTTTCGCTCTTTTTCATTTCGTCAACTGCTCGACTTAACCCAATTGGAGGTGAAGAAGAAAAGAACACAAAATGCCAATTCACGAATTCTTGCTCCTATTAAGGCCAAAAATACAGTAATTCAATATTTAATGCAAATCCAATTAAAATAAATATGAAAGTAAATTAAAACGCTAAAATGTTAGCCAAATCAGATTTAATTTGCCTCTTCGAGTTGTTTTAAAATTTGTTCAAAGACATTCGGGAGATTCATGGAAGTTGATGTTTTGTTTATTTTGTTCACGGGACCAAAAGAAGCCATGAATCTCTTTTTGTTGTTAATGCTGTTGAGGACGATCGCATCTCTCATGTGAAACTCAGCAGTGTTGTAGTTGAAGGTAACGAGGCGAACTCGTGTCTCGGGGTTAAATGGGATTAAATAGACCATTTGACCAATGGCTTGCTTGACGTGATTCATGTTCTATAAAATAGTTTTTCTAATGAATTTATATCTATTTCCTTTTTATCTTAAAAATATATATTTTAATGATTATTTTTAAGTTTAATCGACCTTACATGAGAATTCCCAGGAGTTTCAACAATGAATAAAAATCCGTCAAATTTTTGTTTGGCCATTAAAATATTGAATGTTGGTTCAAGACTTCGAGCGAGACTTCGTTTCTTTATGTTCTGTTTTGGACGAAAAGCAGAAAAATCTGGATGAGACGAGACAATTTCACCGACGCTTCTTCTGTTGCATTGAATATTTTGCTTTGTTGGTGAAATGCCTTGCCGTTTTTCTCCGCTCTCCAATAAACTTAAATGCTAAATATAAAACACTCAATCAATAGGCAATTTAAATTAAAAGATGTTAAATAAGTAATAATAATCAATTATGTGTTCAATTTTTACTCTGGGAGAGAAAGGCGAAAACATGAGAGACGCAGGTTCAAAATTGATTCGATCATTCAAGTCAGTGTTTTCTTCAATTAAAAATTTACACGTTTCTGGTAAAATCGGCGGACTACAAGGACAATTAAAGTTTAATATAAACAGAACAACAAATGATTAACCAAGAACAACAACAGCAAAGTTTAACTAATTGAGTTTAATTATTATTGCTATTGTTTTTTGCTTTTTTGCTAATAATATAGTTTTATTTTTAATTGTTTTAATTGGTCTCTTACTGGTAAGGAAGCGTATCATTCAATGTTAAATTCGCTTCGGAGTTAGAAGTGAAATAGTAAAGTCCATTAAAAGCATGGCAAGAGGGATAGAGGGGATCTTGGTAAAATCCGTATTCTTCGAAAACTCTGTAGCGGAACTTTGCCCATTCGTGGACGAAAATATTCGTTTTCTCACTTGGGAGCAAAAGGGGGGAGGAGAAGAAGGAAGTTGGGATGAAAATGGACTCTGCGGGTTCTTCACAACTTCCTGGTTGCTTCGTCCAAGGAAGTGTGGAAGCCAGTGGATGTTCATTCGTAATTTTAAAATCTAAATGATAAATGCAACACTTTAACTACCTACCAAAATAGGGACACTAAAACTATCTATTATTTTCAGAATTCAATAAAATAATTTAATTTAATTGAGAAAAACAAACCGGCATTTTCATAAGTTTCGTATATCCGTGCATCCAAATGATTTCCGCATTCGACGGAAGAATCAGAAGGAAGGAGAATGTTCACCGTTCCAAAGGAACTTTCTCCTAATGTTAAATCTCTCAACACGATGGAAGAACTCCGAAATAAATCCTATAAAAACGATCAAAATCAAATATATTTTATATATTCAAATACCACGAACTTAGTTAAAGCTGTTACTTAAGTTAATTAATGTTACTTACATAATGTTTTTAAACTCTAAATGGCAGAATATGAACGAGTTGAAAATAGTTTTGTCAAGTTTTGCTTTACGTATCAACATTACACTTAATACTCGATTTCGTATTGTCATCATATACATATATAAAATTATTATATATAAAATATTGCTATAAGTATTTTAGTTAATGACGCATTTGGATTGATTGCCAATTCATTTCCGTCCATTTCCTTATCTAGCATGCAAATCACTAATACATTTTATTCCATAAGTCTTTAATTCTTATCATTAATTTCCTGTTTAACCTTCTTAGGGAAAACTTGAGTTATATCGATCCTTTTGTCTTATTTCTCTAAATGCCTTATATTTGACTTGTTTATATTATTATGTGTTTAATGTGTAGGAGCGGGGATGAACGATGAGCCAAGGGGAGCAGAGTCCGTAGGGGCGATGGGGTCAAGCGAGGATCCGATGGTCCGAGGACCGTGAGCGTCCAAGAAGGTCAGTGAGCCTTGAGTGTATGGGTATGAACGAAAAGACATGACTATGTTCAACGAGAACAAGATGGATTTTTATTAAAGGGTCGGAACAGTCAACCTTCTCAAAGAGAGGTTCGACTTTTAAGAGTGAAGTTCCTTAGATTCGCTCGGCCTTTTAGGCCTGGTCTGAACAAAGGCGAATTTAACATTTTTATAATTCTTAATTTATGTAATTTTACAAACAAAAGATCTACTTCAGGAATTCGGAGTAAATAACTACGGATGAAAGGCCACTAAATAACATTATGAGGCATAGGAAATAACAATAGTTGTTATCGAAGTTTTGAGGGAACTTAACAACTCGACTCAAAGTTATACACGGTCCTGCATAGATTATTCCATACATTCGGAATGGGACAAAGTTGTAAGTTCAATTCAAAATAACTTTTTATTTAAAAAATCCTCTATTTAACAATAATATAAATTACTTCTTTATCTTGATAAAAAGGTAAGGGCGAGGGAGTGAGCTGTACTAATCAACACTTCCTGCATTTTCAATAAGGCGGGCCACGCCACTAACTTATATAAATATCGATACATTTATTAAATGTATCAATATAGTGTACAATGCGAGTTATTTTATTATTTTTGAATTATAAAAGCTTATAATATGAGTTCTGATTAAATTAACTTTCCAGTCTACCAGAATGCATAGGAATTTTTAAAGATGCAGAAATGAAAGCGAATCTATTTAACATTAACTTATGGATTCACGAATATTAAAAATAAAAATAGAAAACTAATTTAGCAGAATCCATAAATATGAAAATGAATAAAATAATAAAATTTAATTATTTAAAAATTTATTTACACTTTAATTTACTAATTAGGTAACTAATTAAAGTTTACCTCAATTTTTTGCATCAATTCCAAACAGCTCGAGGTATTTAGTTGGAGCGAAGGCGAAACAGCCACTAAAACGTCATTGTAAAACCCATCTTCGAATTTGATTCTTGAGCTTCTCGTCGGCCTAACCGAAGATGATCCGAAGAAAAGGATCAAGTAAAGTTTGACAAACTCACACAATCTCATTTTCGTTCTTTTTTCATCCTCACACCCGCAGTGTTATTTAATTAGCACTTGAAGATTCCCCACTTCACTTACTCTTATTCTGTATAATGAAATGATTCTTCTCATTCAATCTTTTTATTCATTCAACATGGATTTCCAAACATGTAACTTTAATTATAAAACATAAATATTTGTTTAATAACAATTAATATTATTATTGAATGACTTTTTTAGTTAGCACAAATTGCACAAGGAAGTTTAAATTGCACAATAATGCTTCACATTGAGAGCTCTTAAAATGAATTGCAATTAACAAACTTTATGGTTAACAATTTTTTCTACTTGTGTGTTAATATCCAGGAATAACTTGAGTGAGCTGTGAAGGAGGAACAACGTGTGTGGAGCGAACGATTGATGAATAACCACAAATTATTATAACGAAACTTTGGTCCTCAGTTAATGGAATGGCAGTTGTCAATGCGCGTTGATCGTTATATTTCCAAGTCCAAATACGCCCAGAACGTTGGAGACATTTGAGAAAAGGTAAAAAGGTGATTGAGGGTGTGAGGCAGGGAATCATAAAAGAATGAATAATGTTTCTAGTGGTTGGCTCACTAAACGTGGATTCCCAATGAAGGTCTCCTGCTCCATTAGTCCAAATTTCTCTCCACCTCAAAAGAGAGAGAAATCAATAGTTAAAAGGTATTTAGCGATAAAAAAAGTCCAACGATCGCGAATTCCTCACAATATTATATACACAGAGAAAAGTAATGTCAAAAACACACACGAGCACACAATCTCCGTTATCCGAATTTGATAATAACGTGGTCTTTTATAAATAAAATAAATGAGAACCATAAGACAAATGGACTATCCATAACTTTTAATTTTATTGTATATAATGTATATTACCCATAGTTTTTAATATTAATTTAATGTATTTGTATGTTTAACTATTTGTATTTGAATTAAAGGTGTTTAATGTACAATTTATAATTGTAATGTATATACTTAATAGTAGAGTAGTTAATATCTAAATGAGAAATAACGGATTTTAATGTGATTTATAAAAATGTCAATTGATAAAAAAGAATGCTCAAAAGAGCTGAAGTTTATTGGACTGGCTTTGAGCTCATAAAAATTGAGAGGAACTGTATACTAAATTTGACTAAACATGACTAATTACATTGTAATTATTCACAAGATTGATATAGAGGACAGACGTATAGCTCAAATATCTCATTTTGGAGGAAATGAGATAATTTATGATTCAACGTGTAGGATCATTGGAATATTGAGAGGAATGAAAGGATGAGCCGAGAGAATCATAATTATAGTCAGGAAAGGAATCATAGGAATGGAATTATTACTGAAAGAATAGGAGGATTAGAGAGGAAATATTTTTCATATGTTTCACCTTCACTCTTATCTCTTCCCTCATTATCTCCTCATATTTTGACTATCTATTCTAATTGCTCAATCTCCTCCATTTTCCGGGCAAATCCATCAGAGTCAAAAGAGACTTCAAGCACAGGAGAGCAATTAGATGAAAAATGAAACATTCGAGGTGACAAAATGCGCTAATGTGCTTAGACACATAGTAATCATAGGCATAAATAGTAATATAAAACCACTAGCTCATTTTCATCTCTTTCACCTTCAATTCCTTATTATATACTCTTCTTCCTATATTATATACAGTTTATATTTACGTGAGAAATGAGGGGAAAAAAGCTTCGTGGCTCTTTTCTAATTATCAACTCCTTCACGCCTCTCTTTAAATCCACATTAAATCCTGATAACATCTTGGATTCTTAGAATAAAAATTAAAGAGGAAACGTTTTAAATTAAATATCTTTTGTAAACTTTATAATTAAGTAACTTCAATTTTAGTTAGTTGTTAAATTACATTTATTACACTTTTAGTTAAGTAGAAATTGAATATTGATTAAATGATGTTAAATAATCGCAAATTGTCCCACATATTGCTAAAAACACCCGTTTATTACATAAGTATTTGTAAGATATTTCAAATTGTATGTAACATGGTTTATGGCATTATGGTTGTAACGCTGTACTTTTATGTTAATCTTACGTAAAATTTAAAATATGATGTTTAGAAATAAGATATGGATGAGACATATAAAATATAATATTCGAATAACAAATGAAGTATTTTGTAAGATTTGATATGATTGTAATTGTAAATTAAAAGTAGATAAGATAATGGAAGAATGCCACTGGATTACTAGTTTTGATGAAACCCTTTATGGTAAATTATGAAAGAAAATGATAAACAATGTTTTGATATAATTTGGTAATTGAATATCGAAAATAACAATTGAATTTTAATAGCACAAATGCAATTTTTAAAGACATTATGATCAACTAACATAATGTGAACTAAACTATTAACCTTTGTTTTTGCAAATAATGTTTACAATTTATTCGGCGCATATTTAACTTTATTCACCTTGTAAGAATAGTGAATTTAAAAATTTAATTAAACAACTAGTCAATTAATACAATCGATAACAATAAATAATTCTTCTTAATACTTTCATACACGCTATATAAAACAAACGAAATACTAATTAATAAAATAATAATTCAATTTAAGGGATGTGTAAAACAAAGGATTTTATTGTTTCGTATCTACTGCTGTTGTAACTTCTGCTAATTCATTAGGAAAAGCCAATCCGCAATTGACAATTTCATCCCCAATGTTAAGATCCTAAACAAAAAAGAAAAAGTTTAGATGAGTTAATTATGAATGTTATTATATTTATTTGTATATGGAAAAGGAACAAAATTTAGTGGAAAATATAGGATTTCTTTCTTTTTACTTACTTTGTCCATTAATTCCACCCAAATGACTTCTCTTGATTCACTAGTTAAAATCCCTTTGACTTTTGCAGTTACTTCTTTCCATTGAGCACAATATGACAGGTCAATAAACTTTTTATTCACTGCTTCGTTCCAATTCTCGTCGCCATTTATGGATCTAATTTGAAAATAACATGTTAAATTATTTAAACTTTATTAAATCAATTTCTTATTTTACATCTTTATTTCATAATCTACTTGTACCATATTGTATTATTAATAATAATATAATTAAGTATTAAGTTAATTACTGTACAATTTTCACATACTTGAGATTCAACGTCGCTTCGATTGCTTGTAATCCTAAATGATTAAATTCAGGGCTTGAGTTTTTCAACAGACTTAGTTCAATCCGCTTTTGAAATCCATAGTCAACATAGAAAATCTCAGCTTCAGTCTCAAATAACTCACAAATCTTAGCCCTATAACTGAAATACAATTTTTGAATTAGACAAGAAAATATTTAAAAATATTCTCATTCTTAATGATGATTAAACTTATAGATCGTAATTAGTTGATTAATTTATAAAAATATACATTTTAGAATCATCCTCATAAGGCGCAATGACAATTTGCCCAATTTGAAATTCACAAGGCTGGATTGTTCCTTCAAATTCTTTAGAATAAGCTTTTGTTATCTTGTCGTTTAATTTGTCTAATTCGATTGACTCTTTGCCTAAGACTAAAAAATTTAATTTACATTATATTAAAATTAAATAGTAATTTTAGAAAAGTTTCGTAAGAGTGCTTAATTATTTGATGCTTTTATTATTTAAATTACCTTGAAACCAAAATTTATTTGGTGAGACTACAAATGACACGAGAACTTCAAGAAATCCATTAACTCGAAATTTGGAAGGAATTGGGATTTGTGAAGGGGATTCAGTGGAAACCGGAGATTTGAGATTCAAAACGGGATTTCCCATTCGTTTTGGTCGAAGTGCCGTTGTTCTATTGATTCGATTCCTCAATTGTTCATCTTCAATGACTTTTTCTTGGATAAGATTCTTGGCCATTTCAATCTGTGTTTTCGTTCCGCGTAGGGTAATTTTCTTCATGAGTTTCGAAGTTTTTTGAGTCTCAGAGAAAAATTCATCTTCGCCATAATCCGAGTCGATTATTTTCACCATGGCCAGAGATGTGTCTTGGATTGCCCTTAAAATCAAAAACAAAATTGATAAGAAAGAATTACTTTTAAATAACTTTGACTTTAATTGACTTTAACTTTGGTTAATATTTATAAAAATTTTTTTTATTGTTTTACCTTATTGAATCTCCGCTACGTCCAATTATCCTTCCAATGCTATGAATTGGAACGTAAATATCTAAAGTAAGAATCTCTGGTTGGGCCATTAAGTAATTATTAATTAAGTCAGCTGCCAACATAGCGTCCGATTGTAAACCACGAATCTTGCAAATTCGATCCGTCGAATTGTAGTCTAAAATATTTTTATTATTTTTATTATTCTATGAAATGAAGAATGAATGACTAGTTTTAAGAAAAAATTGATTACGTGCTTTAGCATAGAATTTTTAGTAGTAACTGAGTAATTGCTATTTAACGATTAGAAAGCAAGTATAGAAATTAAATATTGTAGCTAAATTACCATCATCAAAGTTAATTCTAGTGTTCGACGTATTCTGAATTTTCTTTATGTTTATGCCTTTTTTTCCAATTAAATTCGCGATTTTGTCTTGTGGAATTTTGATCTCAAGAACAACCGTGTCTTGGACAGCGTCTAGACTTTGACAATTGACTCTTTCTGTGAATCTTCGTCTTTCTTCTGTTAGGAATCTTTTCTGCAAATCTCTCCGATTATAATGATCATAAAGATATGCAACAGCTCCTGCTGTGATCACGCCAGCTCCAAGCAGAGTCAAACCATAAACTGTAGATTTGTTCAATAACGGCATTTTCCTCTATAAAAATGAAAACTTAAATCAGTATAAATGTGATTAGTAAATGCAAGATTAACTAAATAAATACAAAATAATACACTTTTACATAACAAAAATACTCTGTACACTCTACGTTCTTACGATAAAGTTAAATTTTCAAGATATTCAATTTTCCAATCGTTGATGGCATGTATAATATACATATATCAAGTAAAGTTAAAAGACAAAGTAATTAAAGTTAGCTATAGTTTTAAATTAAATTAAACATGAGCTGTGGGTTAACATTAACATGAAATAACGAAGAGAATCAGAGAATTAATTCAGCGCTTTCAATTTGGCGGTTCGAGTTTGAGCCTTTAGCTTATCTAGCTCAACCTTAAGTTCCATTCACATTTATAATATTATTAATTTATTTTAAACATTCAATTTCTTCCTTAGATAACTTTAATTTCTCTTTAGAAAATTTTACCAGTAGACTCATTGGAGCATTTGTCAGCTTTAACAATTTAAAAGTGATCTCATACCCAAGCTTTTAATAGACGAAATTTTCTAATCTTATTACGCAGTTGGATTTTTATTGATTTAAATTATCTCGAAAAGTGTGGATTATTCTTATTCAACACGCGTTTCCCCATTTTAATTAGGTAGTAATTGTAATAATAGTCTTATAATTAACAAGAATGGATTTTGATGATATTCCTGCCGAAACTCCATTGAGTCCTGAAGATGCGATTATTAGACGTCATCGAAGAGAAAAGAAAGAATTGCAAGGTATAATTACATTATTAACTTTTTTGATTAATCTTATTTAAGCATGAATTCATAACAAGGTTTGATATAAAAGTCTTTATGTGTATCTGGTGTTTTTTATATCTAAATGGTTTGTGCTGTTTTAATTAAGCTTTAATTGCCTAATTAGGGAAAATCGTTGGAATGAAAAAAGCTCTCTCAAAGAGCGACAAGAAAAAGAAAAAGGATTTGGAAAAGGAAATTGAAAAATTGGAAGCTGACCTCGAAACTCGGCACAAGATCGAGTTGGACACTTTTCGTCTAATCAGACAGCCACTTGAATCTGAGCCTCCGCTGGACATCAAAGAAGTTGCTGGTTACGAAAAGAACAAGTGTTCAAAAATTGAAACTTCGGATTCCGTTGAGAAAAATGGAACTGAAGAGGATCAAGACGGGAAAGGAGGGAAAATGTCAAAAGCACAGAAACGTCGTCAAAAGAAAGCCATTGAGGAGCGAGAACGCCAGAAGCGAATTGACTCGGAGACGGAGCAACTCGAGCAATCCGCCGATTGGAAAGTCGAGGATGAAAAATTGGAAAAAATTCTATCAAACTTGAAACTTCAAGTTTATGAAATCCCTTCTGATGGTCATTGGTACTTTTTAAATATTATAATATTAAAGAAAAATCAATATTTGATTAAAGTTGTAATAGCGTTCTCGAGTGAGAATTAATAATCATTATATAATTATTGAAATTTGCTTATTTATCTTTTTCAGCCTTTACTCGGCCATTGCCCATCAACTCTCCCAACACAATGAGAAGAAGAGCAAAGACGAGTTGAGGAGCCTCACAGCTGAATGCATTCGAAAGAACAAGCAAGATTTCATCGGGTTTTTCGAAGAAAAGATCTCATCTTCCAATGAAGAGTTTAAGAAATACTGTGAGGAAATTGAGTCAACGTCTGCATGGGGAGGACAAGTTGAAGTAAGTTTTTACAAGCTTAAATCATTTCATTGAACATTAAAATATTACTTGTTGAATAAATTACAATTAATAATTTAATTATTAATTATTTAATTGTTGATTTTTTAGGTCAAAGCCATGTCACAATTCCTAGAACGACCGATCCGAGTGTTGCAAGCCGAAGGAGTTCCGCTCCTTTTTGGAGAAGAATTTGAGCAGAAAGGGAGTTTGACTCTCACGTATCATCGGCACAAAATCAGCATGGGAGCCCATTACAACTCAGTCATTCCCAAGTCAGAAGTGGAAGCCAAGTTTTAAAATCACTGGAAGTATTGACCAAGTACAAGTTAATTTTTACTATTAATTACCAACTATTTACTTGTGTTGATTTTTACTATTTATTTCAAATTATATACTCATTGATATTTTCATCATCACATGAGAATTAGATTTTTTTCGTTTGACTATAAATTTTGTTTATGAAATAGGGATTTCAATGTTCGTGTTTACAATTTAATTTATTTAATGTATTTGATATCAAAACTCGCCAAACTTTATAATATATTGAAATATGCATTGGACATAAATTGAAACACCGCAATTGGCTCAATGATTTAAATTCAAACGCAACTTTTGAAATTCAATACTTATGACTTAATATTAAATATTTATCTAACTAAAAGTGTATCGTATAGATTAGAAATGACTATCTTTTCAGTTTTAAGTCACATTGACGTTAAATAATATATTAATGATGATTATAATTATTTGGAATGCTCCTTCAAAATCAGTGAAACTTTCGATTCGTTTAAATGTAAAGCATAAATATACAAATACGGATACCTAAATATTAAGATACTTATTTTATATACAAATCTGTTCAAAAAATTAAAACTCATTCATTTTACAACAAAGTTATTTATTTATTCATTTTCATTGATACAATTCTGCGATTCACACATTCAATCATGCATTTTTATTTAATCTTAGTTACTGTTCTCGCAGATAAAGTACGTTGAGATTGGAAATCAATTTTTTTGTTACTAGGCTTAATTTAACCTAGTAACAAAAAAATTGATTTCCAATCTCAACGTACTTTATCTGCGAGAACAGTAATTTTAATTTATTAAATTTTATTATAAGTAATGAAAATGATATTTAATAACAGGCTCAATCAATCTAATTCTAACATTACAAGACATAAAAGGGAAAACCACTCGGCTAAAGTAAAAATTAACTAAACTGCATATTTAATTTTCATCTAAAGTTTAGCCAATTGAAAATGGACCAATAATTAAATTTAAATGGACATAATTTTTATAAACATAAGTATAAGTTAATTATGCGAGAACTTCAGCTTGTTTACGCCGCTCCGTTTGGTTTCTCCGCAGCTCCATCGACTCCAACCGCTGGTTTATTCTCATCTGGTTTCATTGCAGGAAACAACAACACTTCCTATAATTTAAAAAATATCATTTAAAATCTGAACTTCTATTTTTAATTAAAACTAAAGAGTTAATTAAAATTTAACAATAAAAGAATTTTCCTCTCACTTTGATATTGAAAGAATCTGTCATTAGCATAGTGAGTCTATCAATTCCCATTCCCCAACCCCCAGTTGGCGGAAGACCATATTCAAGAGCCGTGCAGAAGTTTTCGTCAACAACTTGAGCTTCGTCATCACCAGCCGCTTTGTCCTATCATTTAAAAAAGGTTAATTCTAATTATTGCTACTATTTAAAATTCTTATTTTATAATCTTTAAAACTAGAATTCTTATTAAATATTTAAAAGATTTTAAAGAGGGTATTTAGCTACCTTTGCTTGCTCTTCAAACCGGCTTCTCTGAACAACTGGATCATTCAACTCTGTGTACGCATTGCAAACCTTAATGGATTAATACATTAAATTAAGAATTTAACTTTAAATAAAAATTAACAATAAAACAATTGAGAAAAATAAAGATATCAATGGGATCAACCATTTCAATCTATAATAGTTTTTAGAAAAAATTATATTATTAGAATATAAATAAAAAATAATAACCAACCTCGCGTTTCATCACGAAGAGTTCGAATCTTTCAGTGAGCCCTGGTTCACTTCTGTGATATTTTGCCAACGGACTCATCGCCTGCGGATGATCAATGATGAACGTCGGATTGACGCATTTCTCTTCGAGGAAATGTCCAACGAGTTTGTCCAAGAGACGAGCAGCGGTTCGCGGCGGAGGACATTCAACTTCATGCTTTTCACAAAGGCTACTCAAGAGTTTCACAGACTCCGGCGAGTTGAGATTTTCTCGTGAACCTGTTCATTCAAATGCACAAAACCTTGTAATTATTTTTCATTTTAATTTGATTAACAATTTTTATATTTATTTGCTAAATAAATCTGATTTTAATTTTATCTCTAAATTGTTAAATAAATCAAACTGATAGATTGATCTAAAACTTAATTTAGTTTTGATTAATTTAGTTTTTGTAACTTACCGAGAGAAACTCCAACTTCTTTTTCAAGATCTTCAATCATTTTGAATCTGGCAAATGGCGGGGTGAAGTCAACTTCAATTTCTTTTCCTTCTTCTGGATGAAGTTTGACCTTATAAGATCCGTGAATCGTTTTGACCATTCCTAGAAACAAATTCCATTTACATTTAACAATTAGTGTAAATTAAACAATAAATGGCATTGTTTATTTTGAATTAATTATTAAATTAATTACAATTTTGACTCAATTAAAAAAAGACCAAACCTGAGAGGAGAGTTTCGGTTAATACCATGATGTCATTGTAATCCGCATAAGCCATATAGAATTCACACATTGTAAACTCTGGATTGTGAGTCAAGTCGATTCCTTCGTTTCGGAATTGTCGGCCGATTTCATAAACGCGATCAAAACCACCAACAACAAGCATCTAAAGAATAAACAACACTTTTTTTTATTATAACAAGCAATATAACAATGAGTTAATTCTTGAAATCTATTCTAATTCTAATCTAATATACTAAATTAAATCAAAAATAATTTTATTATTTTTGTCAATTGAACCTTGAGATATAATTCAGGAGCGACTCGCATGAACAAATCGCTATTGAGTTCATTGTGGTGTGTAATGAAGGGCTTTGCTGTTGCACCTCCGGCAATCATGTTCATCATTGGAGTTTCCACTTCAAGGAATCCCAATCCATCGAAGAACTTCCTTATGTAAGCTTCAATTCAATAAAATATTTTGTTAGTGAAAAAATGTTAAATGAATGGAAATGAATGAAATCCAAAAATGTTTCTTCTTACAAATAATCTGTGAGCGAATGATGAACTTCTTGCGGACGTCAGCATTAATGATTAAATCCAGGTATCGCTTGCGATAACGAGTCTCTTGATCTTTCAAGCCGTAATGCAAATGAGGAAGCATGTGGAGACATGGAGTTAAAATTGTAAATTCGACTGGAATCAATGAAAGTTCACCCTGAAAATAAAAAATTCGATTAAAGATATTAAAGTAAAGGAATTAAAGATTAAAACTAAAAAGTGGTGAATTGGCAAATAAGCAATGCAATGAGTTACAACGTTAAATATTAAAAATACAAACCTTCTTGGTTTTTGCTGGATGCCCTTTAAATCCAATGATATCCCCCCGTCGGACTCGATCATTATCATCTTCAAATGATGATTGTTTAGCATAATACTTTGCATTAGCCATGATTTGCAATTTCACTCCTTCGCCTCGAACGTCGTAGAAGATCAATTTGGCTCCTGATTCCCGAATTGAATGAACTCGACCTAAGATATTTTAACATTTCAGAAATTATCTCTTACCATTCCTTGTTTTAATCTATCATTCTATCATATTTTAATTAATCATTATTTTAATTAACTTGTTTGTTAACTAAGGTTAACAATCTGTTTGAGTCTGAAATCATCAAATGAACCTGCGATTGAATGAAGAACATTTTCAAGAATTTCTCCATCCTTCAGATTATTGTATCTTTCAATGAACTCGGTGAGAGAGATCTCAACATGGAACTTGTGCGGATAAGGATTTTCTCCGTTCTCCTTCAATTGTTGCATTGTTTGAAGACGAAGTTTGTAATATTCCTTTAAATGGAAATTCCGTTTATTATTTAATTTAAATATCAAATAATAAAGTTATTTGATAAAAACTTGAGTTGATAAGTTTGAGTTAGAAATTATGATTTTAAAGGTTCTTCAATAACTTACATTAGGAGTAATTTCTTCTTCGTTTTCCCTCTTCTTCTTTTCGCCAGCGCCAGCGGTTTTGGCAACCGGGACATCTTTTTGCTCTTCGGCCTTCTTTTGTTCTTTTTCCAATTTCTCCTTCGCTTTCTGCTCGAGTTTCTTCCTCTTCTTCAACTCACTGGAATCCCAATTAGAAATGACATTATTAGTTAATCATCATGGTCATTAGTTAATCATTGCCATTTAAGAAGGAGAGACAAACAAGAAGCTTAAACTAAAATACTAAAATGTCAATTAAGGCCCCTAAATTAAAATTATTGAATTAAGAAGTTCAAACTCACTGGCGATTCAATTGGGGCTTGGCCTCTGTACAAAGGTTGCAAAGAATCCTCGGAATTTGAACTTCTTGTTTTGCAAGGAAGTTCAAGCGAGGTGAAAAGGAATTGACTTTACGACTTCTAACTGACTTTAATGTGAAATTAACCACTAAACCGGCTAATTTCCTACTTCCTAATTTCAAACTCATTTTTCAAAGTTCTCTCTCCCTATGAATGACTCAGAGTAATTGATTCAAGTTATCTGGTTTTTTCGCCCATGATCAGCGATAATAATTTGAATGATTCTTTAAGCTTTGCTTTAATCGTAATTAAGAATTCTATCACTCTTACTTTTTAGACAGTTTTTCTTCACCCGGTGCTTTCACTGCGTCTGCCATAATCAATTTGAGAACAAAAAACTAACTTCAAGGGAACTTTATTTGAGTCGAGTTGATCTTTGGGATTTAGAAAATACTCTAAAGAGTAAAAGGAGCCGAGAAGAATCTGATTTTATGAACGGGAATAAAAAATCAGACAGATTTTGCGGAGAAATTCGCATCCGTATGATGCAACGTGCCAACTCCAACTCCACACAACAGGACCTCACTATGAAACTCATTGGTCTAGATGGAGCCAACCATTGTCTCAATGCACCCAACACAAACGATCATTTACGATTCACGAACAAACTTTCTCAACTTTTTCATTTTAATTATTTAACAATTTTAATTTATTAAATTGTTAGTAATTTTAGTTAACCTTTATATCAATTAATTGGTTATTAAAATTACTTAATTACACATGTTAGTATAAAATGAGTTTAAATGAGTAGCATTGAATGAAAAAGAGAATGTAATAAATTGTTTCGGTGAAAACTTAGCAATTCAAATTCATGTTTGATCAATAAACACATTTTCGATCTTCTGACATTTTTCATTCGTGTGCAAATGTGCATGTGTCATACTTCTTATTAAAAATTGCATAAAGAGAGATCGATTACATACTTAAATTGTAATTGTTTGATCAGTACAATCATCCATTTTCGGATTTCAGCTTTCGTGTAGGTACTACATAGAAAGAAAAGGTAGTTAAAATAACAATGTGTGAGGCATACAATATCAAACCATTGGCAGATCTCCTGTCAAGCTTCTCAGGTGATGGAAACAAAAATGATTCGAACAGTGACAATGAAGAAGGAAAGCCAACTCCAGTAGTCGGTACTATTAAACATGAAAATATAGTCTTATAGTAATTCTGTCAGAAATAGTAAATACTTAAATAATTGCATATTAGAATTTAATAATTTGTACATTGTACTTTATCTATAATCAATATTAATTTTTTTCTAAAGTTCGACGAGGCAAAGATGTTGACATACACCAGGCAGATCAAGAGCCAAAGATCCCTATGAATGAACCTGAGAAATTGAGTTCAACGACCGGAAAGAAAGGGAAAGAAATTTGGACCATTTGCGAAGTTGAGAGTCGAAGAGAGACGGGAAATGAATCAGTGGATCCGAGGAAAGTTCCCGAGTATGAAATCCACTATCGACAGTCGGTCACCACTGAAGATGTCTTTTTACAAGTACAAGCACTTTTCCTTTATTACACTTTTCATTACAATTTACAACGTCACTATAATATAGTCTCTTATTGTCTCACTACCACTACACTATGCTTGAATGCTACATTTAATAAAAACTGAATTAATTAAATTAATGGAATTCCTGTTTGCGAGGTCAGTTGGGGCGGAAGAATCAGGGTTCAGCGAGTTGTGAGAACTTAGTTTTAGAGCTTCAACTCCCTGGTGAGAATTTCAACAAGATCAGATTCGACGTGAAGGTTGATTGTATCGAGCTGCGATCGCCGCTTTACCGACTTTCACTCCCACTTCCTCACACTGTTGACCCAAAAGTAATCTTGTCAATATTCACATGAAATCTTAGGTTAGTTTAAATTCTTTTTAATTTGGTATATTTTTTTTAATAGGCTGGACATGCCAAGTGGAACTCCGAAAAGGAACAACTTATCGTCACTCTCGTGTTGAATCGTGAATTCGACGTGCTTAATTTCTAAATATCAATTAATTTGGTCTACTGGCATCATATTTATCATTATTAGTAAGAAGGAGAAATTTTGTGAGAAAGGGATCTTCAAGTGTTAGCTAAAAATTATCTTATTAAATCACTTTAAGTGCTTTTATATTGTTAATACTCGATTATTGTAAAGATGTGAATAAAGCAATTAAAATAAAATGAGTCATAACTTTCAATTTCAATGACTTGAACTGGGCTTGGACGGTTGAACGGCTATTTAAAATGGAATTTGGGGAATTGTGAGAATTGTATATTGCACAAAATTCAAAATACTGATTCAACCCAACTCACTAGCAAATGAATTTTAAATTCCTCATTTTAAGTTAATTTAATTGAAATTAAATTCATATTTAACCAGGATCGGGATTCGTAATTGTTAAATGTGTTAAGAGGACAATTAAGGTAATAGTCTGGGACATTGGATATGATTAAATTAATTGTAACTTTTATTTATTCCGCAATTCACTCCACCATTCCCGAAATGAAATAATTTATTCTTTAATTTTGTTAATTCTTTAATAACTTTAATTATTTATTTTAATAGAGATAACTGGGGCAACTGTTCATCCAGAAATTTCTTCATAGCTGCCATCAAGATGACGTCGAAAATTTTGAAGCTATTCGGAAATCCAATTCTTAGAACTCGATTGAATAGTAAGAAGAATATTTAACAAATTCACATTTTAATGTCATTCAACTATAAATAATCAATTTATTTTTTAGGATTCCCGAGTCAATTAGGTCAGCTGGCGTCGATTTCAACATCAAAGAAATCAGGGGACACTGCGACAACAGCAAGTGAACTCACTAAGGAGCCAGAAGTTCAATGGGGGACGAACAGAACTGTAATTTTTCAAATTAATAAATTAACCATCATCATTTATTTTCTTATAAACTCTAATCAATAATTAACTCTAGTTGATCAAATGTACTTATAATTGAAATATTTTAACAATCGGATTTAATTTTTTGTCTTAGAAATACTGGGTTGGTTATGGCTATGACAATGAAGATCCAATTGAAGACGAACGCAAAAGACGGATGGTCATGTTCATGACAGTGACACTCGGCATTGTCGGATTTGGGTTCTTGATGGCCTACTACCCTGACACGAAATTGAAGCATTGGGCCCAGCGGGAAGCTTACATTGAATTGGCCAGACGAGAGTCGCTTGGACTTCCCATCATTGACCCCGACCTCGTCCCGAGGGAGAACATCAACCTTCCTTCAGAAGAAGAACTTGGAGACTTTGAAATTATCATCTAATCAGGGCGACGACGTTCGAGACTTGTAGTTAAATCATTGTTTAAATAATTGTGAATAAATATATAATACTGCCATCGTACATTTCAAAAATTGAACTCATTATTTAATCAGCATTAAAATTTTAATTTAAGTATCTTTCCAGTAGTTGAGTATTTCAATTAAAAATTGATATAATTAGCAAAATGATGACCATTATACACTATAGAAATATAGACGCAAAGTTTATTAAAATTAATTTTTTATGTAAAATTTTGTTATGCTATTTTTTACAGTTTCATTTCAAACGTTCAAACAGATTTTACATTAATTAATTTGGTTTGATAATTTAATTATATTTAAAAATGAACCAAGGCGAAGTGTCAATGTCAAGTTATTCTAATGGCCCACGGCTTGGAGTACCAGCTTCCAGTGATACTCCAAACACTGTTGATCCTGCCTCTTATTATGTTCAAACTAAGAAAATCAAAGCTGTACCAGGTAATTTCTATCTTTACTACAATCTTTTCTTCAATTTTTTTTAAAATATCAGATTCATTTAATAATTTCATTTGAGTATTATATGTTTAAATATATTTTTAGAGGGTCTTTCTCCATTTCTAACAACTGAACCCCGATTTGTTATCAAATATGAATTACGACCTGGGCCTGACCTGTATAACCCCTGGCAGAGACCTAGATACGAAATTGCAAGTTTTGCAAATTTTTTTTTATTAAATACCTAAACACAACAAGCTAATCACGTTCAATGTTCATTTAAATATAATTTAGTTTATTTTAAACTCAATTTCCATTTAGGGCTCTCCATTGTTTCATGGTCGCGAACCTCGTCTGATGCCAGAGAGGAAAGAAGGGAGTCCTGGGCCAATTTATGATATAATTGATCCTTGGATTAGCCTCGTGTCAGCTCAATACGAAATGCAATCAAAACGAGTATTGCGCAAAAAGTTTACATGTTTTTTATCTTATATCTAATTTTGAATTAATTTTAAATCAAATTTTGAATTAATTATATTTTATATTTAGTTTAAATGGCCCTATAATGCATGCTTGAATTTGATAGCCAAGAAAAAGTTTTGAAAAATACGTGTCGAATTCCGTTCCAAGCGTTTACCACCCATTGGACATTTGCGTGTTCACGAAGGGAATGGACAGTCGGTTTTATCCTTGGTGGAAGCCGAGATTCAAGCAATCGCCATCACCCGCTGACTACAACACTGCAATCAGAAGAGACATCGATCATGTAATTCTTTTAAAAGCAAGATGTTAAAATTAAATACAGATATTAAATGTAGGTATTTTAATAAATAAAGTTTTAATCCTAATTGTGTGACTAATTGCTTTGTAAATATTTGCGAAAAGAAATACCCAGAAAGCAAGTCAAAAGGGCCAATTTATATTAGTTTTGGAAGGAACTCCGTTCGACCACCAATTATTAAAGAGCGAGTTGGTCCCGGACCCAACGCGTACAAACCAAGGTGTCAATACGAAAACGGCGGAAGCTTCTTGTCAAGACATTGCGAAGGAGAAAGTACCAAGAGATTCTTTGATCTCATTCATTACTACGCTTGCACTAAGGTAAGAATAAAAGAAAAGCTAGTTAACAAACGTTACTTGAGCATTTGATTTCTATTGCATTTGTCTGTAGTAGAATTAAACATTTAGATAATTTAAGTCCAATTGGTACCTAAATTGATTTTAAATTATTTTTTATTATTAGTATACTCCTGGACCAGCGGATCATTATGTGACAAGAAATTTTACAAATGTGCCATTCAATGCAATATCGGCTCCATTCAAGTCCAAAGTTCAAGTAACCATCAATTTTTATTTGAGATTTTAATTTGCAATTCTTGCAATTTTAAGAAAACAAACATTTAGTTAGATTTTTTAAATCCAACGCATTTAAACAGGCTCCAGATTATGCAAATAAAGTGAGCCCCAGTCCTGCAGCGTATTTCCAATGTCGTTTGAACGCTGAAATGATTTGGCCTCATCTTTGGCCTCCAATTCTCACATTTCCACCATTGAAAGTTCCATTTGAAACTTCAGAAGAAAGATTCAAATCCCAAACTTTGTTTGAGAAACGGCCGGGTCCTGCAGACCATTGCATTAGAGGATTCACAGAAAGAGCACTTTTTGATCTTTGCAAAAAATTCCCTTCTTGTTGTAATCCTAAAATGGGATTCCTTTCAACCGCCACAAGATTTCCAAAAGAAAAAGAGATTAAACAACGTCCCGCCACCCCAACAAAGGAACGGCACTGGAGAAATATGCACCCCAAGAAATGTCAAACATATCCTTATCACGGACATTTCACGAATTCTTTTGTATTTGCTTTAATCATTAAATTTGATATTATTTTTAATTTATTAATTTCTAAATAATTAATTTATAAGAAAAATTAATTTCCAAAAAAGTACACTTATATTTAATGAATTTCTGATATAAGAATTTCTAATATAAATAATAAAAAATTTCTGAATGAAATTGCAAATACAGGATTCACCTGGACCAATTTACGATACAAATCCTGGGACGAAAGCAACAAAAGCTCCTAAAAGCTGGTGGTGTCCACGAAATTGCACAACCTCAGGATTTACAAATTCTGGTTGTGGTCGGAATTTGAATTTGGTCAAAGTTGACAACGACATTCCTGGCAATGATCGATATTATGCTAAATTCCCCGAATGCTGTCGCGTTGATGAGAAAACGTCTTGGGGCTTGTGTCATTGTCTTGCTAAAGATACTCCTTCAAGATTCAAACAATCCACACCCATTGGTCCTGGTCCAACACATAAGATTATATCATTGAATTTTAATGGCATCACAATTTTTAGTATTCAAATCCAATTATTTTAAATAGATCCTGAATTGAAATCTATAATAGATAAAGCTAGTATGTTTTAATAAGTATTTACTTAAATTATTTATTCGGAGTTTGAAAATTGAAATATTTCAGCTCCACGTCAAACAAGACTATGTGTCGAGAGGAAGTCAATTAGGAACTTTTAACATCAAGCTCAAAGGGCTCAAAAATTTAAACCATATATTTGGTCCAATGCTGGAGGATTTCATCCAAGAGGAAAAGGATAGATGATCTTGGAAATTTAACTTGATATAAGATTCAACCATTGCTCAAAAACATTAAATATCTTGAAGGAAAACTTATAAAATTCATAAATTTCTAATAAAAATTTAATGATGTAAACAATAATGTAACGAAATCTTCATTTAAATTCTTCATATTATTCATTTAAAATGATGAAAGTTAAAAATAACTTTATTAAACATTAAACACACAATCTCACAACACGCCAAAAAGAATTTCTTTTGTCAAGACATGAAAAAAGTTTGTTCGACGTCCTGTTTGAGAAAGTAGGATATTCCCTAATCATTTATTTAAAGGTAAAACGTCGAATACAATTTCCAATTCGGATTCTTCCATAATGCATCTATATAGGAAGCCAACGTGCTAAATTTTAGCAGAGCTAAAAGATCCAAACATAGCGAAAGCTTTTATCCTATTATGGCTTATGGCAAAATTCCATTTCGTTCCTCGTGAGAGCCGTGTTGAGTGATTCATTCATTCGCATAGTTTAAGAAAAGAACTCTCATACTCATATGACTCGGTTCTTTAAGACTGAAATCTCCCAAATAAAAAATCCGAAAAAACACGCAAAATACTCGACCAACTTCATTACTTTACAACAATCACTTAATTACTTTCTTAAAATTGAACAAGTGGGTTTTTTGGTGGATTTCCTTATTTCCTAGCTTATTTTGTTGTGTGTGTTTATTCTCAATATCAGAAAATGACGATTAACTGCCTGTGAAGTCTGATAAAGATTAGCCATTGATTGACCCCATTTCAAATACCTGAGTTTATTTTTAAGCTCTCAATTGCGTTAATTATTATCTCTCAGGCTCTGACCTCCACGGAACCTTGTTGATTAGTCCAAATAACCATAATGTTAATTCACCTGTCAAGCTTTTGAAAACAACGAAAGATTTCCAATAATTATTAAAAGTTAAAAATTCAAAAAATACTCTGAAAATTCCATCTGACATTTTAATTTTGGCAAGTACTTCGCTTTATTAATTAACAAAATCCTTGGTTTATATTTATTTCTATTAGTCTACTTCAACTTTAGTAAACTATTTAAAAGTATTTGCTCTTGTTTTAATTAATCATGAGATAATTAAAATTGATTGTTTCATTGTTAATTTCACAATTCCAGACAACGTGTGAGAATGTCAGAAAAGAAATGTCAGCAAAATTTAGGGGCTGAGACACCGGCCGAGAAGCGAGTCCAATCATTGTCACAAACAGGGGAAGAAGTCACAGTTTCATCCAGCGTTAAATGCTCCCATTATGTTCGCTCAGGACGAGAACTCATCCGATCCGCTAAGAATTATATTGAAGATGGAAATATCCCGATGGCTTACATCCTTTATTCCAGATTCCTCACGTAATTTTGATATTTTAATATTTTATCATAATTATATTTTAGAAACCTGTTATATTTAATATTTTATTTAATCAATTGGTAAAGTTTAAAATTGACAAGTGACATTGATTTTCTAGCTTATTCATAGAGAAGTTAAAGTATCATCCAGACTACAAGTCCTTGAGTCCAGCCGACAAAGATTACATTCGCGTTCAAATCAAGGACACGATGGTTCAAGCAGAGAATCTCAAGTTCCAATTATTAGAAAAATACCGAAGAGAACACGAAGAATACATTGCGAATCGCGAAATCATCAAATTGCGACAAAGGGAAGAAGAAGAAGAGCGGAGGAGAGAAGAGGAAGAGAGGAGAGAAATCGAGTATCGAGAGAGCGAAGAAAGAGCCAGGAGAGCAATTTCCAATTTAAAAATTCAGGGTCATCAGATTAGTCAGACGAGCAGTAGGAATTTTTACAATCCTCCAGCGACGGCTCCGCCAGCTTCAAGTCCTTACGCTGCGCTTGAGAATTCTTTAAAATTCGTAAGCCATTTTACTTTACTTTTACTTTTTCTAGTAATGCCATATGCTAAAAAAATTACATTTCATATTTAAATAAAATTTATTTAATAATAAGATATGATATGCTAAATTGATAACTCATCTTCAAATATTTCTTTTGTAGGGTCAGAATGGAACGGGTTCAAGATCAATTCCAAACACGCCAAATTTTGACCGAAATACCAAACCCGCTCGTATGCTCTCTCCAATGTCGTCTGGTCTCCGACAGGTTATCATCCCTGCTGACCTTACAATCAAATTCCTTCGACTTTCCGAGCACAATACCCTGAAAAACATCGAAACATGCGGAATTCTCACAGGAAAAATTGTAATTTGAAAAATAGTAATTAACTTTAAAAAATACTATTTAACTTGATTTCGATTAAAATAAAACGGAGTAATTAATAATAAACAATTATTGATTGATTAATTAATTAACTAATTAAAATGAAAGAAATGCTTAAGGGACCAATTTAAACAATGAACATTTGAATTTGCAGATGAGAGAGAAACTTGTAATTACTCATCTAATTCTTCCAAAGCAGAATGGCACACCAGATTCTTGTACGACGCTGAAAGAAGAAGAAATTTTTGAAGTGCAAGAAAGGGTATTTTCATCAATTTAAATAAAAATCGATTAAAAATTGGATTAACATTGACTAAGAATTTTAATTGTAATCATCATGATATTTTGAACAGAACGAGCTAATCACGATTGGTTGGATTCATACTCATCCTTCCCAAACGGCGTTTTTATCTTCAGTTGATCTCCACACGCATTGTTCGTACCAACTTATGATGCCAGAAGCCATCGCCATTGTCTGCGCACCTTCTGTTGACAGAACTGGAATATTCTTGCTGAACTCAAATGGAATTGATTATATTTCACAGTGTTCTCAGCCTGGTTTTCATCCGCATAATAATGCACCCGTAAGAAACTCCGTGCTAATTATTAAATTAATATTATTTAATGTGTTGATCAAAAGAATTAATTAGTTTGTTTTAAAGGGGATCGTAGTTTAAAAGGCATAACATTTATTGATTCTTTTGTTCTTCTTTCATTCCAGGATCCAATTTATCTTGATGCGAGTCATACAATGATCGACGACGCGCGAAAAGTTCAGATTGTTGATCTACGTTTTACTCTTTAATAACTCGTTAAATTCATAGTATCCATTTAAATTCAATGAGAACCAGGCTAATTATTACTTTATTATAAAGTATTTAATTTACAATAACTATATTAATTACAATTAAAGTATCATTTTAGTTTTCATAAGCGTAACAAATATCCTGTAAGCACCAATATAACATAATCTTTATTTTTACGTTTCATATTTATCGTTTACTACACGTACTGATTACAATTAACAATAAATGTTGATTTTAATTTAAATAAATGCTAATATTAGTTAATTGAATATTTCATTTATGTGATAAAACATGATAAATGTTCATTTCAGTTCTAATCAGCACTAATTCCAAAAATTTTGTAAAATCTATATTACGAACAATTTCAGAAAAGCTTAATAATGTACTTATGATAATATAGGAAATTACAAAAGGAAAATAAATAGTTTTATGAATTAAATTAAACTAAAAAACAATGGCAATTTACTTTTATTTCATTTAATTCCTAAAATTTCATAATGCTAAATGGTTTCTTAAAACTTTTTTTCTTTTATCATTAATCGTTATATTTTAGATTGTAATTATTTATCTATAATGGCAATAAGCCTGACTGGAGCTCCACTTGCGTCTTCCATTTTGAGTGGCATGACCCAAAGATGGAAATTCTTGGGTGGAAGCATATAAAGATTCTTGATATTTTCCAACATGTACATGTTCTTTTCAGCAAATAATAGATGAGATTCAGTTTTCTAAAAGGAAAACTTGTAAATTTCCAATGAAAAGGAAGGGAACTTTTAATGTTAAAATATTTAATTTATATTTAAACTTTATATAATTACTTTATCTGACATTGGTGAATCAATTGAAAAAGTATCAATCCCAACTCCGACAACGTTCCTTTCGAGGGACAAGAAAAGAGCAGCCGAAGGGTCAAAGGCCGGAAAGTTGAATTCGCCATTGGCGTAATCTTTCCCAAGATATTCTTCTGGATTGAAATATTTCGTTTCCCAACCAGTTCGAACCAACACGACGCTCCATAAAGGAATTTTCCCATGTTGATGTTCCCATCTATTTAATATTTAAGCAAATTGATTAAAAGCAATTAAATAATTGAATTTTCTATAAAAAATAATATTTCTTCAATTAACTTTTTACTTAAACGAGATTCTTACTTACGCGACAAAATGTGCTTTTGTAACATGAAAGTCAGGCCCAATTGCTTCAGCTTCCTCTGACACGTCAATCAACACAGCTGAGATCAAAACCAAATTTTTGGTCGGAATTTCATGAATTTTCCATCCAGTTTTTAAAACATGGTAAGGAGCATCAATGTGAGTGCTCGTATGCTCGGAGAACTTCATTGAATAAGTTGTAAACCTTCGTATAATTTAATATTTTTAATTAAATAACTAATTGAAATTGCTTGGATTATTTACAAGATTTTATTTTATCCTGTAGTTGAATCTACCAATTTCCAGCAGGAGTGTTCCTATTGTAATCTTCTAAACGTTCATATTTCAATTGATCTTTTTTGTAGTAAGTTCGATTGAATGTGAATGGACGAGTCAAGTCAATGAGCTGATAGGAATCAACTGATAGGAATGACTCAACAATCAAAATAATAAACCATATTTCAAAATACATTTTTATTTAAAGAAAAATTCTTGTTTGAAATTCCTCGAGTTTGAAAAGGAACTTTTCTTCCCAATGTTAATTGTTCCTTATCCTCTTCTGACTATAAAATACTCTCATGGAAAAGTTCAGTGCAAGTTACACATATCATGATTTCATTAATTGACATCATTTTCATTTATGACATTAATTTGACATGAACATTGAGAAATGAGTTAATGAAAAGCTAATGTGAAAAAATGAGAAATTAAGAGGAAAAAACTTTTATTTAAGCATATCTGTTATGGATGGTACAATAGATATATTTTTAACATTCATCTATAGTCTATAGGAATAAAATGAGAATTCAGTCTATGAACATGTTTTCTAAATAATTAGATTGCCAATCAAGCTTGTCAATTCATTTGACTCCTTTGTTTCACAAAAGTCCATAAATTATTAAATTTCATTGTCATTGGCCAAAATTTCCTAAATAGTCTTAATGACCATTTCAATTGACATGGCCATTCATTGTCATATACATTATATGGATGGTCATTTCACATGGTCTTTCATCAAGAATAGAATTTAATAATTTGATTTAGAATTCAGTAACGATGAAGTTCATTAAAAAAATAGTTTAAATTATACTAATAATAAAATAAGATTATTATATACTATATAGTTAATACTAGTTATCATGATGTGTAAACTTTATTCTGATAGTATTAAATTATGGGATTATGGCAAAAATTCGAACTGGCGACCCGCTGTTGTGCTCACCAAGGTTGATTGGGAAAATCCACACTTTGAATCCTTGCACGGGGATATGGATCAAATTATCCTTTTGAAGAAAAACAAAGATCTTAAAAAAACTGATAACTTGAATAATAAAACATATTAAATTGTAATGAATTACCGCATTTTCAACCATGAATATATTTCTGGATCCAAAGTACGAATGAGCTGGAAAATTCTTCATGTAACAAACAATAGATTTTATGTGAATTTTAAATGACTTTAAGAATGACATTGAAATCAATGATGATACAATGATGAATCAATCATTAAATTTTAGGTTTATAATTAAAGATGAAGGAAATTGAAAACTTACTTTACTATAACCAGGATCAATGGACACGACATCCACGCCAGCACCATAAACGTTCCTTTCTAAGGCCAGGAATCTCGCAGCAGATAAATGCAATCCAGGCCAAAGAGAAACTCCCGTCCAAGTTCCGTTCTCAAATCTTTCTAAGCCCAAAAACTCATCAGGTTTCTCCCATTTCGTATCCCAGCCAGTTCGAATAAAAACAATAGAATGTGGTGGAATTCGACCGTTCTTCCTTTCCCATCTGATTTGACAAACCAAATTCAGATTGATTTTTCATTAAAATTATAGTATAAACCTTAATTAGGTGTCTAATAAGTCAAGTTTTTTATTGTTATTAATTCAATAAATTTAATAGTTACAATAATTCCTTAGATTATTTATAGATGCTTCATCATTATCAAAAAAATGTACGTAAGCAATGTTACTCTATGAGGTCTTGTTTGGTGATTGCGTAGTTGATTCTGTCTTTTCCATTTTGCTGGAGAATTTTATGCGAGACGTCAACTTTGACTCCTGGAATGTTCATGATTTGCTCTAAAGGGATTTCATGCAAAGTTCTCCTGTTGTTGAAAACGTGCTGTGGAGTGTCCAAGTGTGTTGACATGTGCTCTGTCATTATGTAAGAGAAATCTGCGATCCTGTTATTATGTAATAACAAATATCATAATTCCGTATTATCCGAATATTTAAAATATTAACCATCATTGAATCTTTTTGTTAATATCTTTAATCACCAGTTCCCATTTTCGTCTTTATCTTCAGACACGACATGGCGCTCGAACTTACGATGACCTGGCCATAATGCTGTGTTTACATTGATCGAGTGACTCAGGTCAACATATTTGAAACAGTGTATAGTTTGAAAAGTAACCCAAAATGAAAGGATGAAAGTGAAAATTCCCATTGAAGAATTCAAAACTTCACTTTTTCGTTTCAATAAGAAAATCCGATAAGATTCTCAACAAAACAAGAAAGACAAACTTATATCAGAAGAAAAAATACCCAATTTAGCTTTAATCACCAATTGTAAATGGACAGTCAATGTTAGTGAGTTGTTGGAAATGTCAAATTGTCACAATGAAAGTCTCATTATTCCATTGAAAAGAAATTAAGGTCAAATGACAGTCAAATGCCAATAAATGTTCTATAAATATTTTGTGATAAAACGACAATAATCTATCAAGACTTGTTTCATATTAACTAAATGCAAAAGAATCTTTATCTTATAATGTGAATTCACACTCACTATTCATATTAACTTAACTCTTAGATAACTCCAATTAATAATGGATTTAAAAATCATTTATATCTATTAAATGTGAATGAAAAATGTTTGGTTTAAAAGCAGTGTAATAATATTTATTAATAAAATTCTGAATATCTCAAACGACCGAGAGGTTCTCAAGATTCCGGTGAAGTTCCATCTTCTCGAGAGTTTCTCGAAGGAACGGACCAGCAGGAGGAATTGGACTTTGGAGGAATCGGTGTTGAAGCAAACGGCTGTACTTTGGCCGAAACATTTCTTCCTTTGTGAGACAGCTAAATAAAAATTAATTAATGATATATTAGACTAAATTATACTGACTGTTAAATTAAATAATATTTATTGTTAAATTAAACATTTAATTAATTGTTAAGTTAAAGTTGAAATTGAGAAAAATGTCTTACAAATTGACAAAGTCGACAAGAGCTTCAGAACCTTCTTTGAGCCTTGGTGGATCTCCTTGCACGACTTCAGACAATTGTTCAAACACGCTGTTCCACTTTCGATAAGGGAATGTTCCAGTGTGAACTTCGAAAAGGGTGATTCCCAACGACCACACGTCACTTTAATGAAATAAATTAAAATGATCTTAATTATCTTATTTTTTAATATAAAATTGATAAATTAAAATTGATTTGTTAATTTAATCCACTTCAATTGAGTTTATAAATAAAATATCATGATTTTTCCTTTAACTTTCCTTATGAACATAAGCAAAAGCTACCTAACTAAATTAACGCAAAAATAATTCTTATTTTATGAATTGAAAATTTTATTATTTGACATTTACCTTCTGACATCATATCCTCTGGATGCTTGTGGATCGATTCTCTCAGGCTAAAACAATCAAATAGTTTTTTTATTCTAAATACGACTAATGTTCTTGCTAAATAAAATGCATTGTTAATTTAGTGGAAACACTAACCGACATGTAAGGGCGGCACCCTGCATCACGAGACTCAGCAATTGAGTCGACGAGTTGACCGGAAATGCCAAAGTCACAAAGTTTAATTGCTCCACTTCGATCAAGGAGAATATTGCTGGGTTTCACATCTCTGTGAATGATTTTCAGTTCTTCTTTCAGGTACGACAATGCATGAATTGTCTAAAATATTGAATTATTAATCTCTCTCAAAATTGTCACACATTAAATTAAATAATATTTATTTAAGAATTTACAGCAAGTGCAACGTTAGCTAAAACATTTTCTGGAATTGTTTGTCCATTGCCGAAGAGGAACTTGTACATTTGGTCCAAACTCGCATCCATGAGCTCCATACAAATCCAACAATCCCCATCCTTGAAGACGGCACCAAAGAACTCGACAATATACAAACATCTGTTCGAGCTCCTCACGACGACCTTAAAGTTCAAATCAAACATCTCAGGTCTTTCTTGACATTAAAAATATTAAATTACCTCCAAGTCCATTAAAAGCTTTCTTTTCTCCTTCTCCTCAACATTACTGCACCGGATACGCTAGGCAAATGAAATAATTCAATTAGCTACATGATTTTAAAATCCATACAAGACTTTCAAATGACTCAGGCGAGTCATTTAGTGACTCACACCTGATAAGAGCACAATTAAGCTTATTTACTTTAACTGCCATGTGTATTCCAGAGTCGCTGTGCCTCATCCGATTAACTGTCCCATAAGCTCCCCTTCCGATCTCCCCGAGGTCAACTGCAAAGGAATCCAATTGAGTCCCATGGACAATTCATTAACTCCCATACCAAGGTCATCGGCAGTGAAGTCAACAATCTGGCTTGGGCCGATCCTTAATTTCCCTGGAGTTACCGCGCTCGCTTCAGGTTTCACCCGCACCCTGTGGACAATACGGTTAAGAGAGAACAAATATTTAATTGTCAATTACCCCTGACGGTGGGGCCCATTGGGGAATTGAAGGCGAAGGTCCTTCTTCCGCTCCATTCCTCTCTTCCGCGGTGGAAGTTCTCATGTGATTCCCACAGTTGCAGAATCGATTCCCCAAGCTCTCACTACACCCAACTCATCGCGACCAAACCAAGAGTTCTTTCAATTAAGTGTCAATTACACGAGTTGGCACAACGCATGCAAATGCTCGATGAATCACTTGAACAAATCAATAATTTACCCAATTTAATATTTATAACTTTATTCTCAGAATTCTCGCACGAGAAAACTTTTAAAAATTGGCATTTTTTGGTATTCATAAAACAAGAATAAGGTTACGAGACGTTACTTTTCATGAACAATGTTCATTGTGCATTAAAAAGCTTTAATTCTAGACAAGCCGTCAAACTATTCAACCTCATCAAGTAATTTAGCTATACATACAGCCATACAGACTAAATACAACAGAGCTATGCTATACATTTGCAAAAGGCAAGGACTATGATGATTTAATAAATGCAAGAAAATATAACGGTTTTATTCCCAAATGTAAAAAATGTGATGAGTTAATAAGTAAAGCATGAAAATGATAGCTTATAACCACAAAATGATAGAAGATGTAAGTAAAATAACGAATTTATGCAATGAATTTACCCAGTTCTCATATTTCTCAATTTATTTTGCAAAAAATGGGATTGGGATTTGGCCTGTTAATTGGTCCGAAAGCTTAAAGGATTGTGGTGGAGAAGAAGAAGAAGTAATAAATTCATATCCAACTTGTTCATCCGCCTCATCGATCAATTGGTGATCAGGTTAATGTGTTCTCATCTCTTTTTCTCATCCCTCGGAGGGAAACACGCGATTGGAAGTCCATTGGACTCCGCTTTAATTCTCCCTCATTAGAAATTCCAATTACGAGGGTCTCCTTAACATAAAGATTTACAAGCTTTTGATCTCTCCCATTCCCACTAATGTGGAAATAATGTGGAATAGGTCGGAGTGGAGGAGTTTCATCTCCGACTCTCCCCATCATCCTGTCAGCTCTGCCAGCTCTGCTCGACGCAAGAGATAAATTATCCCTAAATATTCAATGTCAAAGAGATGCTCATCGGCTTTTGCTAATTACATTCACTCTTTTATCTCCTCCCATCAAGGGTAATTGGGAATTTGAATATGTGCAGCATTTCTGCATCATTCTGCCCTATGAGTTCTTTCATTGCATTGGCTTTATTATAGAGACAAATGTACAGTATGATGAAGATAAGACTCTGATGCTAATGTGTGTGTTTTAGTGAATTCCTTTTGTTTCAAACATATTAGACACCAGAGGCGTAAATTACAATGTTTAACTGACGTCATTAACTAAAAGTAAGACACCTTTTGCTTTATCGTAATTATCAGTTATCAGTCCAGTGTATATAAGAATGGTTAATAGTCTTATAAAGTAGTTCAAAACAATTTACCTTTATGTTTCCTATAATTCAATTTTATTTCTCGAAAAACCTAAATCAATATATCTCACTCATAAGTTAACTCTCGGCTAATACAGTAAATCAGAATTGATCAATTAATATAATATAATGAAATTGATTCGATTACATCTTAATTGAACAATTAAACAACATCATTCATTTTCATATTACAATATTTTTCAAAAATCACTTTAATTCTCTTTCTAATAAATAATTAAAAGCAAATTAAAGGCAACTCTATGAAATCGTTTCAATTTCACCAACCTTTGAATTTCTTTACGCATTTTAAATTCAATTTTCTCAATTGAAACTGAGTGAGCGAGTCCACATTAAGTGAAGACAAAGTCATTGACACGAAACTTGTTTATATTGTTTCCAAACCTTGTCGAGTTTTGAGACTCGAGCCAATTTTAAGGGTTGTTTAAACACAGTAGTTGATTCCTTCTTAGTGTTGAGGAACATCATTTACCCGAGTTACACATCAGGCGTTTTTGTTCTCTTACAGAGATCCATTATTTTATTAGGTTTGATTGTTCCATTGTTGGGGGAATTGAGTGTGTAACGGGCACGAGGAGTCTCCTCGTTCCCACAGTCTCCCCCAATTATGGCCCTCATGCGAATTAGAAAATACAAATAAAGATGATTATCATAATTGGGCTTTTTGCAGGGGAGAATCTACTTATTACACCCAAACACATGCAAGAAGTACAAGTGGATCCAACTCGTGGATTTGACCCAGAAAATTATGTGCTTATTGTCCCCTCATTCACTTTTCACTCTCTCATCCAATAATCATTTCTTTCCACTAAATGATCGCGTTTAATGCGTAACAATAAACACTTTTACCTCCTCGTTGAAAGCAATGAGAACATTTGGGGTTCTGTTGGCTCCTGCCTTAAGAATTTCTATAGTTAAAGTTTTAACCCTTTGTTTGCTATTTGCTCTACAATATAAACTGTAGCTAACTAACCTTTACAATATAATATCTAGAATACAAGTCTATACATACAATTTAATTCATACGTAAGTAATGTATAAAGTAATGTTTTATCTAGGAAATTATGCAATGGTGGGCAGGAGAAGGAATTTCACACTCTCAATCCCAGCTAAATTAATGGCACTTTTACCTTTGTTGTTTGCTCCTGCAACTTCACACAGAGATCTCTTACAGGAGCAAATACGGATTATTCAATCATAAGTGAATAAATAGGGTTGAGCGTTTTAATAAGGCTCTTTCTCTGATGAGATTTTAATGCCATTGACCCAAACAAGGTCAGATTGCGTTCTGTAGTGGGAAAAAATATCAAATTTTAATTTCAATACCATAAAAGTCCAATTGGAATTCAACTCTTGTTTTTTATAATTCCTAAAGTATCTACAGTATTGGCATATAATATTGGCATATACAATATGCTAAAAGTATCTTCTGTATAAGAGAGACGTTTACGAATTTTGAAATGCATGAAGCATTACATTTCTGCAATCTTATTATTTTATGGTGGATATTCGCGTAATGCCATTGTGACCTTTAAGTATAAATTGGTAAACCAAAGCCAAAGTTAGATCAGATAGATTTATTTATGAATCTGACTATCCTTTTACGTCGGGCATTCACATTCCTCCTGAGTGAATCCTGAGAGAATCTGAGTGAGATGATGAGAAAACGAGTTAAAAAAGGACCAGAATAGTGAATAAGAATTCTTCAATTCTCTCCTACGAAGATAAATAGAGAAAAGAGACATAAAGAAACAGAGACGTAAAAACGACCATCACGAAGTTTCTTCTCACAATTCGCTAAGAATCGACAAGTTCTCTACTCGCTAATTTTGACATTGTTACGTAAATAAGGAAAATTAGTGAATTCCTATTCAAATAAAAAATTATTGTCAATGCCATGCAATTCAAAATGCAAGTTTCGTTGCTTGACTTGTTGATAAAAACATTTAATGTTAAAAACTTTTAACATTATGTCATTTCAATGCTCTTTGTCCTCCTCAAGTAAACATGCTTTTGTTGTATTACTTGTGAGCTTATCTCCAAATTGCTCCGAGCTTAGTTCTTATTATGTTGAGTTTTGTTGTATAAATCCAGGGGAAAAATCATAGAATAGGAATGTTGATAAAAGTTTGGTCATGACATTTAAATGATTACAAGTTTAAACCCGGAACACTTTCATAAAAAACTTTTAATTTTACCTCTTATAATCTTCAGTAGCATTTCAAGAAAATAATAAATTATTTCCAATGCACTATTTAATTTCCCCAAATAAGAAGTACGAGCGTATTAATTTTAATAATATAGTTATATTATTCAAGTTAAAAGGTACAAAAATATAAAAATTATGCGAGGAGCGAATTTTAATAAGTTGAGGATCTGAGGTAAAATTTGGCATAGTCTTTAAAAGAGATTGCTTAAAGGTTACATCATGTAGGTTAAACTCCTAATGTGTGACCACATGAACCATCTCATTCCCATTCTTTTAAAAAATGCATCAACCCTTCAATCCCCAACGATCAAAACCTTAAATTTTAACAAGAAAGCTGCAATTCATTAGCCCGGCTGGCTGTTATGTAGGCCGAGCTCGGAAATTTTGCAAAACTTCATTAGCGACTCCGTGCTAATTGTAATTACAGAATGAGTTTAACATCCTCATCCCTTCCTTCTATATAATTTGCATTCACCCAGAGGCCTCATTTTCACATCATAAATGTATGGAGCTATATGCGGAATACTAATTTTAAATATTTTTTTATCATTTAAGAGATTCCCCCAATAAAAATACTTTCTAATTCCTCCAAATATTCCTTATTCAAAATCTCACACATTATCCACAATTCATATTAATTAAATATTAATTAACAACCGAAGGATTTAAAAATACGTGAAAAGCCATTGAGTCGTAGCCCATCTTGATATTTATGCTAATAAGAATTTAAGATGTTCTGAAGTCCTATTGTTTGCATTGACCAGCCATTGTAAAACCTGACAAGAGCTTCATGCTCGACCATTACGAGCATTTATCATCATTGTGTCTCTGGATTATTAAATCATCCTTCAAAATTAGCTAATTGCGAAATGGCAAATAGTAAAGGCCACGAAGCCACACGATGCTTCTGTCTTCGTCGTCCAACTTGAGTAATAACTCAAAGTACTTGAATATCTAATCAGGTAAAAGGTTTAGGTCCGTAAATTATAAGATCATTCTTGGAAGAGAGACGAAAGATTTCCATCGTCGTTCCTCCACCATAAATAATTTGCGGTCCGTTAAGCAGGAATTGCAATTTAATAAAATTCTCAACTCTCCTTCCAAATCCATGCATTCTCTTGAATCTCCTATCGTTAGTGAATAAATAAATGGCAAATGGGTTCCTTATGTTCATCAATCATCTTATCGTTATAGGGAGAGGCACATTATAAGTCATAATTAAATTTACAAAGTCAACCACCGTCAACTGATAAAAAGGTGAGAGGAGTTAAATGTATATGGAAGGATGGAAAACCTGTGCAAACGGAAAAGTCGAGATCCTGGTGATGAGTGGAAAAATAAACAATAAAAAAATAATTGTTTTTTAACCCTCAAAAAATGAGTTGTGTAGTTTGTCAATGTTCTTGCCAGTTGGACTCGAAAATATTTAAATGTCCCTCTGCATTTTAAAGGAATCTTTAATGATTTAAAGATTCTCAACACACAACTACGTTTACTGTATTACTGAAAAATAAAGACAAATTATCGTAGAATTCTTATGGAATTCCTATAGCCATAAAGTCATAATGTATCGTCATAAAGCGTTATGCATTTCATGCTTTTCTTGACATTTAAAGTCAGCAAATGATTACAAATTGTAATTTCAGTTAGACACATCTCTGGCATTAAGTGAATTAAGTGAAGAAATTCTACCGTTGACTTTGGTGAATTGGAGGGTAAGCGAACTCAGACTTGATAATAATATTTTGCATAAAACTCTGTCTGAGTCGTCTTGTGTGAAAGCGTGAGAATTGCCTATATGTTCAATTATTTATATTTCCTCCTTTTCCTCCGCTGGCCCATAGGATGATAAACGGCCAAACATTAAAACCCTTAAAGACATCTTCAAGAATTAAAGAATAGAGGACGAGCGAAATAATCGTTAACTTTGCCATTTAATTTCAATCCTAAGCAAATTCCTTCGAACATTCACACAGAAACGTCACATTATATCACACAAGTTAAGTGTGGAAAAACCCCATTACAATATTTCATGAATATCTCCTTTTCTATTCATTTTTTGTCAAAGAGTTGCGTATAAAGTTATTTGCTTCCCTTAACTTGTAACAACTTTATTCAGTATACTTAAAGTACTTTATACAAGCTACTATTACATTTGTAGTTACAAACTTCATAGTTACTTGTAGCAATTTTATATTTACTTAATATTATACATAAAGTATGCCTTTTATAAATCTCAAGGAGCAAGATGAGCAGATGAGATATAAAATTAGATTTATAAGAGAAAATCCGCTGATAAGGATTTAAGATGAACGGGAAAGTTGAAGCATAAAATATCAATAATGGTTCAATAATTCGAGAAATGTGACATAGTTTGTACAAAAATGTACATTCTTTCTGTAGAATACTGTAGAAGAACTTGGTGAGAATTGAAACTTGGATATGTTCTCTGCTTGTACTAATGAAATATTTGGTAGGTGAGAGAATAATATTTGCAGAGCTCCTTTTCGACCGAGAGAAACGACCAAGAGAGATGTGAATGACTAATGTGCAAATCTGCCAGGGAAGATTCTCTATACCAAATGCCAAATAATGTAAAAAAAAGTTTCCCTGTCCATTTTTCACGAGAGAATGGATTTGAGAGGGAATGGCCAAGTGTGGAACTTGCATTTCTCCCCGGTCACCTTAAATTGAATGAATGGGGAAAGAGAACGTTGGAGCTGCATCGCTTCCACCGAGCACCTCAGTCGTCTCTCCGCTCCCTCGCCCATCGCATCTCCCTGTGACATTCGCACAACCAAACAAACCGCATCTCTCTCTCCCCAGACCCAACCTTCAAAATACATTTCATTTTTCTCTTTATTCTTTATAGCAAGCAAATATATTTTAAACAAATAAGACCTGTACAAATACAAAACATTTTTGTGGCAACATTTTTAGAAAAAATCCAACTATAAAAAATATAATTCATTTTATAATAAAATATTTTTCGAATAATATCAGATAGCTGTAGTGTTGTGTCCGATCGAAATAAAAAGTATTAAAATAAGTATAAAGTAACAGATTAAAAGATTTAAAAAATCTACAATTGAAATTAGAAAATAAAAACTTTGGGAATAAATCCTGAATAGACTTAATTTGTAAGATTGTGCATTCGTATCAATAAATAAAGGAAGTGCTCTCGTGAAGAGATGAGTATCCAAGAGTGGCTAAACGAGAAACGATGATCATTTACACGTAAAACGTGTCGAGAACTGAAAGTGAACTTGAACTGGATCATCGGTCTGGCTACTAACTAATAGCTGTGGTGGTGGCAAAGTAAAAGTTCTGCTAATTCAAAGATGTCTGGCTAAGATTGAGCCGAACAATAAGGAAACTGAATCAAGTGCATTTACATAGAATTCCTCCATTCATCAATTCTCCACCAATATCATTGAGAATCTGGATTGAAAGAAGTGGACGTGGCTCTGTGACTATTATTGACTATTATTACTTGCAAATCTCTCCTTCGCTTCACCAGTCAACCACGAGGAGAATCCAAACCTCATCCTCATTTCAACCCGTCCAGCGACCCGAAGGACTTCCATTCCCATTCATTCAAGGTAACGTTGGAACTAATATGAAATATTGAGACAACCAACCCACCGATACTTTGACTTTTGACCCCAGAGGATAATGCACATTCTTGAGATTCAATCTCGTGAATCTTAATAGGCTTAAGTGGCTTAAGTCAAAACTACAATCTCCAATTATTTGTTTACAAAAGAGTTTATAATCCGGAGCATTGTGTGCCGGCTACCTACTGTGTGCACTCAATTCATTAACTTTTCATAGAAGAAAACACGGAAAAATGTAATAAGCTTCTGTTGTTTTATGCTAACTAACTAAGAGAATTTCAATTAAATTGATGCATTATACTCATGTCATTTCACTTATATACCAAACGTGAGCATAGCCTATTATTGAGGTTTAACTTTTAACTATAGCTTGGTTATCTTGACTTTCTTTAGTACAATTGTTACTTTTGAGTTATCTCTGAAACCCAGTTTTTGCATTATTAGTTTATTAGAAATGAAGCTTAATCGAAATTAGCAGAATTTGTCCATTAGAATTCATAGAAGTGGAGAGAGGAGGAGGCAGAGGAGTCGGTGATTTATCACAAACTCGTTCTCTTGTAAAGTAATAGGAGCAGGAGGATCATGATTTGAATTTAATTCCCCTATTAAAATATAAACCAATAACTTTCAAATGATAAACTATCCCTAAAGAGGATTTAATACATTTCATTGAACTTGAACAATAAATACAACTTCACTTATAACTATATCCAATCCAACTCTCGTATCCTACATGAAAACATTAATGTCAAATGTAATTCATATATTCACATATATTTCCCTGTTAAATATATACAACCAGCAATATTAAACTTCTTTGTACAACTCATACAATCAAATACTTACATACAATACAACTCATACAACAATTGGAAACGAAAAAGTAAGAGTTATAAGTTATAATAGCCAAAGCCTTTGTCAGTATACAATTTCTCTCGAACTTCAACAATGAATGTATGTTATATTCATAGGTAAATGCATTTTGGCCCTACAATTAAGGAAGATTAAATCAAATTTAAAGTCATATATTTCATTCTTGAATTGAACTGAAAGGGAGAAGGTCTGGCCAATGGTCAAGTGAGTCCTCAACGTGAAATCGATTGACCCTCGTGTAATTGAGCAGTCAATAAGAGTCCGCTTTGCCCAAACGTCTCTTTCTCTCCAATTAGGCTACGCATTATGATTGAATTAGGAATAAGTAGATCTAGGCTGGTCATCCTCATCCCAATCTCCCATTGCGCCAAGCTCCCATTCGCATCCATGCACCTTCCTCACATCTCCCTTCTTTAGCAGGGAGAGGAGTTGATATAAGAGAATATTTACAAGAGCTGCTTGATGTGCTGGGGAAGGATGGGAGCCGAAGGGGACAATTATGCCTTTGTTGTCCAAGGAGTAATAACTTCATCAATGGACATCTCCCTTAGCCCACTCTTCTTAATACATTCATTTTCATTAGGGAGGATTCTTTTGAATCCGCCAATCCACTCTAATTCCTCTTTATTATAAATTCAGGAGAGTCACTAGTGAACTTTCCATCAGCGTCCCACCAATTCCTCTCAATAAGAAGGAAAATAATCATTCTGTTAACAGAATGATTCAAAAATAACTTTTTCCATCTTCCCCTCTTTTTTATTGTTAGCTACTATTTACGTAGTTGTGCTGTTGTACTTGCAACTGATGTTGGAGGGGAAAAGGAAAATTTGTGTTTGGAAGTTGATTAAAGGGTATACAATGTGCTAATCGGTAATTAACTTTATTTGGAAAACTTTTTCTTGCATGCGAATATTAACAAGATGTAATAAGAAATGAGTGAATTGTTAATAAGGAGAAAACAAGGAGGTTTTTTCACACTTTATAAATTATCAAACTAAATTGATCACCATGTGCAAGGATGAATAATTTATCATGATCAAATGAACGATAAACGAAAGGTATAATTTTCTAAACTGGATCATTTAATATATTTGATATCACTTTTCCAATATAGGGTATTTTTTTAAAATAATTTAAATTCCGAATAATTATTAAATAAAAATTAATTTTATTAAAAAATAATCAAAAGGATGTGTATTTACTATTTACATCTCTCGGGCATAAAAATATAGTTATTTAATAAAATAAATGTTTGATTTGAATGTCTTCTTGGGTCTGACATGTAGGACGATTGAGAATGAATGAAGGAGAACGAAATTGTCGGATTGTTTCACTCAATAGAATGCAAAGAAAAGCGTGTATGGGAATGGAGTGTGGATTTAAAAAAGAGGGTTGAGTTGAATCCATTAACCTAAAGCTGTTGGGCATGAGGGCGAGAATAGTTTAAGGTGCGTACATGAGAATCCTTTTCTTACTGTCGCCCGTCCATCAATCCCGACTCGCATCCTTCACTCGACCATCACATTACCATATTTTTACCCTAACCCGAGCATAATTGAAAACAGCTCATTAGAACCGCACACACACCAAGGAACATTGCAAAGGAACATCATAGGAACATTTAGCTTATTGGATGGTTCAAGTTCCCGAAACGGCAGAGTCTCCTTGCCAAGTGAAAATTAGCATTATTATTTTCCATCCGCATTCGCTTGAGTGAAAGGAACTCCCAAAAGAAATAAAGGTTCATAAAATAAAAGATGCTCTTATGAACTCGTTAATTTTTACACTTAAGTAGGCTAATGCCCAATTGGATGACCACTTGCCTTCCTATGACACCCCCCGTGACACCTTTCTCAATTTCCTCGCCATTTTCAAATTAGCTTCAAAGGGTTCTATGGCCATTCCCAGCCGTAATAATCCTCATTGCCATAATGACGACGATTCGCCTCTTTTGTCCTCATTGTCACACTGCTAATGTTAAAAGCTGGCTCTCAGCAATAGACTATGAGAGATTTCAATGCAAGTATGAGATGGCAGGATGTGAAAGAGGAAAGTTCAAAATGTAATCACTTCGTAATAAAATTGCAACTTTGGCGCATCCGTAAATAATGAAAATCACAATGATTGGACTCCAACACGAAAGCATTGCAAACATACAATAGTCCCATGTAATACAAAGTCTGTCTGGGGATTCTGCATAAATCAACTCAAATTCACCAACATGACACATTAACACGGGGATTAAGAACAATAAAGGAAAATCTCCAATATCACCTGTAGCTTTATTACTAATACGGAAATTCAACTAACAAATTGTGCGTACGTGTGTAATAGCTTTAACTAGAATATCTAACTAATGTCTATAACTAACTACTAATAAGGTTTATTGAAGAAGAACGATTTGAAGGATGAATTGAATGAGCGTGTGCAAAGTGAACTCTGAAGTTGGTGCAGGAGTTTATAAGCATAAGAATGGTAAATTAGGAAAATGAGACTTGTCTCGGGAAGAATGGAAATGACTTGAGGGAAATATAAGGATTTAGAGGAGTCATAAAAGTCTGCTACTTAGAAAGAGTAGGGCATTTAGTGAACAATTTGTTTTGAAGAACTGTAGCGTGGTGGAGAATCACCGCCCCAAGGGAGAATGTCCAAGAGTAATGAGGATGAGAAAAAGAACTTTCAAGACGCTCGCATAGAAACACAAGGCCTCATAATGGGAGATGACCACACAAGAATAAATAAATCTCCCTCAACTTCATCATCGCACTCCGCTCTTGAATCGCGAAAAAGAATTCAAAAAGAAATCTTTGCTTAACCCAATCCATGAATGAAACTCTCGTGTAGATTTGCCTGTAAATTTTTTGCGTCTTTTCATTCAATAGTGAAAAACTATACAAGCATGTACCAGACACTATGTTCTTTCATGAATAGTCGCGAAACAAATCTGAAAAATCTAAGAATCTTATAAGAAAATCTGAATCTACTAAACTAATAGAATCTTTCTCAAAAGCACTTTAGAATTCTTGGTATAAGAGCTTCTATTTTTTAAATCACTTTTTCACTTGTTGCTACTTTTTTATTTTAAAATGAACATAAAATATGTATAGAAAATGAGGAAAAATACGCTTTGTAAATTTGATAAATCAAAAAAACATTTATGATTTCGTGTCAGTAGAAGATTTATATGAAAGTGCAAAAGTGGGAGGAAGAGTCATTCATAATTTATTTACTATTTTTAATTAAGCAATTTTAATGGCGAGGATGCAAAAAATTGTGTGGAGAAGCTGGAATTTATGAGAATGAGAAATCGGTTCAGGTCCTGTGTTGGACTCGTTTCCAAAGTGGATTTAAGACTCAAAGAATTGAGAATTGAGTGGAATGCGTGGTTAACATGGAGCCAAAATGTCTCAGTTTCAATCGGGAAGCGAGTTTTTCAATGACCCGAACCGCCAAGAAAATCCTGCAGAATTCCTCGCTCGTCCAATTCTTCATCTCACTTACGATTAGGAGTGACGAGTTTCTCTTCCGGTCTCTTTTTGCTCCTTTTTGAAATGGAAGACGAGAAGTCTGAAAAGTTCATCGGTTGCCAATCTTTTCAAAACACACCAAAGAATCCCTGAAGACACTCACTCATAAATAGTGGAGGAAATCATAAAAACGCCCATTGAGACTCGCAGATTTAAACACCGTCGCTTGCAAACCTCAAACTTCTCCATTTTATTTTTTTAACTCAAACCAAAACGTCTCTTTTAACTCCTGTTGTTCGAAAACTCCCAATAAAAGAAACAGTCCTGTTAGTGCAGTTAGTTAGACCCAAGCTGAATTAAAAACCTTAATGGCCCAACGGAAAAATTAAGTCATACTCGAACTGATATACAGTATATATATATATTACTGATATATAGATCAGTATATTGACTCCGCCATGAGTTATCGAGATTAAATACAGAAACGTTCGAAAAAATAATTAATATCTTGCATATCTTGTCACCAGATATTAAAAATACTCTATTGCATTAAAAACTCAGATTGGTCGAAAGCCAATGCTATTTATTATGTAGTACTCCAGTAGCTAATATTAAACGTCCCAACTATGCTTTTGTAAGAAGAAGACAAAAAACCTCATAATTTTCCCTCCAATTTCCAATTAGCCAGTTGTGGGTAAAAAACCCGGAGCGGCAGTTGACACGTGTAGGGATATTCGAAGATCATGTTTGCCTATGTGTAGAAAAGGCTTAGAGAGTGAGTGAGTGAGTGTCTATGCATCTGTTCGGCTCCAGCCAAATTTAGCCATTGTTTCTTCTTCACACACCACAAGGAAGGCTTTGGGAAAACAAGTGTGTTGAAGAGAGAAAATCCTCATCAATATTTCTATTCAAACTCCCATGTAAAATGTGTGAGGGTGATTCCATGCACGGCGTCAGAAATAATTTTTATATTTTTCTCTAATATCCTTTTAATTTACTTGATGAAATATATGAAATTCATATATTTCATCACATTGGTGAGAAATATGTGATTATTAATGTGCATTTTTCTCTATAATCTTAACTTCCTAACTTGAAGTGCAAGTTAGATCTATTGCTGTCTCGAGGATTGAGCTTTATTTTATTTTATGCATTTAAACTGTAAACACCCTTCAAAAAAGAAAAGAGAAATGGTTGAAATTCACGGTGTGATCACGTAAGTAATTTATAGAAATCCTCTCCCCCTTTTCCATATCCTCCCTGGGAGACCATGTGTATAATACAGTGTGTAATATCGTAATATCATATACAGTGCGTATGCGATATCCTACAAATTTTACCTGGCTTGGAATGCTGAGAAAAACGGGCGAGAGAAAAGGTTCATAAAATCTAATTCTGGTCGGAAGTGGGGTGAGGCGTCTGAGGAGATCCACCTGAAAACACATAGAACTCTATAGTGGTAAATGGTGTAGTGGGTGAAGAGGAAGAGAAAAACACTTGTTCCATATCGAGCACCAAAGAATGGAACACATTAGGATTCCACTATAAATTATACGAGTCGTGTAATTCGAGTTCGTCTTTTTTTCATCCCCTTCTGCCGTGGATCCGTGCAGTGAATAAACGTGGGTTTGTTTAATCCTTATCTTAATTATCACCCCATTTTACAACCCATGAAGAAAAGAAACAAACGTAAACAACCATCCTTTAAGCCTTTAATCTCCTTAATTCCAAAATACTCTCAAAATTGACAATTTCTCATGTGGATTCACAAAATTCATTCAATTTCTCTATTTTATTACTTTGATGCACTTCATAATTCTCAATTGTTTTTTACTCTCATTATCTTGATTATCATTACATTTAACAATTAACAAAAATAAACAACTTACAATTAGCATACTTTCGTGAGTTTTTATTATTTATTAAATATAAATAGTTACTTTTTTAATATGTAAAATGGCATAAATAGGTGAAAAATCCAATCATCCCGTTCTGCTTATTGTTATGCTTAGCTGCTTAATAAATATTTATTTACAAAATATCTATTTAATATCTACCTGAATCTGAATAACTTTATTATATATATCTACTTACTAAAAATCCAATAAATTGTAATTTAATAATAATTATTTAATAAATTATTTGAAGTTTCAATTTTTTAATTCAAAAAAGCACTTAACAATAAAGTAAGAATGAACTAACAAAAAACAAGATGCGACAAACAATTAAAACATGAAAAATGTCTATTGTTCAACTACTTGTTTAGCTCGATGTAATTCCCTTAAATCTCTTCCGAGGTCAGGGAATCGAACAAGGAAACTTAAGCTCTCTCGTATCCTTATTCCATGCGTAGGAGATTCCATCCCAAAGATTTGAATTTCTTCTCAATGAAGTTGAAGAGTTTTTTCCCCTCTTTAGTGGTCGACTGGGAGTGACAGCGAAAACATTCGCTTATTTCTATTTGTTCTGCGTGGATTGTGAAATGAATGGACTTAAAGGTGGATTACCACCCGAGGTTTTTTTCCTCATCTCTCTCGTCCTGTTCTGCTCAATTGAATTGTCGTCCACTTCGTGATTGTCCTTTCCCTGTACAAGTGATCAAGCGTTTAGAAACCTCAAAGTTAAACCTTTGGCCAAGGACCACATACCTCCAGAGAGATTATGAGGTAAATTCATTAGAGTTTCTAAACTAGGCCTACCTTTTCAACCTCATTACAAACTTCATTTCTAAACGGACCTTATAAGGTCATTATAATCTCATGATGATTCCTTTTAATAATGCACACACATTAAATTCTTATTCCCAATATTATATGCGAAGACATTATAGACTTATGCATCATATAGACTATAAAGATTATTATATTATATATATATTATCTATCTCTTCAAACTATAAAATCAAGGTAAATACTAACAATTAAGTAAAATATATCACCAACATTTAAAAGACTCTTTTGTCAATAAGGTAGTTAATGTTGGTTAAAAAGACGCTTAAATTGAAAGACATGAGCGATAATATTTAATTGAATTACATTCGCTCCTGTTCTTTCCACTGGTGTGTGTCTGTTGGCTTTAAAAGGAGCAGATTTACCTGAGGATAAATTTTAACGATCTTTCAATTAGAAATAAAAGTCATTTAAGAGCCTATAAAGGAACTTTTTGACTCTCCTGATTTTCATCGATTAATGCGAGTCTAATGAGGGAACTTAATGGATTTGAGTCAAGCCTTGAGTTTTTAAATGACTTTACAGTTTTCCCATCTGCTCTCATTCTTACAATTGTCGATTGTTCAATAGAAATCTCAATCGGTTTTATTGAATGTTCATCGTATTAACTTCGGGTTCGAGCCGCTTATCTTTCCCTTCAGATCTAGAGCAATAAAACCTCGAGTCTTCTTCCCTTTTTCTTATAAGAAACTTAACATTAAGACCCAGCCAGGCAGATGGAGGAAGAAATGAGGAGACTTTGATAGGAAGAAGAACACTATGGAAGAATACGCGATCTCGTGAGTCAGGGGTTTCATTTCCAAATCATCCAAACTCAAACAGGTTGAGAGAGCAAAAAAGCTAAGGAACGGATGTTTAAGTAACTACAAAATACAACTTACTACAACCAACGTTGAGTTTTTCATATCAAATGTGTGCAAATAATCCATATAAATCCATATAAATATATTATATGTCAGTATTAAACTAAATCCTTCTATCGTAAATTCGCATGCATCAAGACAAAATGCATGTAAGAAAAGAAAATGACCCAAAGTTGTAAACCTCCTTGGGAAATGATCTTTTTCCAAGCTCAGTTTTTATGGGCATAAAATAATAATTTGATATAACAAGCAATAATTCAAAAAGTCACATGAAATTTCCCCTTGTCGAGGCAAATCTTATAATACGAGATCAAACGTTGTAAATCTCACACTTAAGTTTTCCCAACTTGCCCAGCCCAAGCAATTTACAAGGAACGAAAAAACACAGAGAAAAAACACATAAGCATATATTTTAAAAAAATAAGTACATACATAGTGTAGAAAGAACAGTCAACATTTAATCTATATTGTTGGACCATATTATTTTCCAATGAGAGATCTCAAGGAATATCCAATACATGTATATAAGTTAACCGAGAGATCCCCTATATTAGAGAACGTCATGTGATTTGGAAATGAAGACGCGGTCGAATGAAAAGTGAGTTTTTACTTGGAATAGGAAAAGGGAAACAAACAAGTGGGAGGTTGAAGGAACAGGAGTTAATCGAGAATCTCGATTCGAAATGATGAGGATCATAGGGAAAATGAAAGGAGCGAGTTGTCTCGACATTCCTCCCTAATAAACGCTCCTTCATCTCATGAGTCTCTTTCAGCACTCCAAGAACCAACCAACTCTTCAAACTCATTAGAGACCTTCTGGGAAAAATAAATACATTTAGTGAATGGGATGGGTCGCAACGACTTTGAAAACAAGGTTCACTCACGAATTCATTAACACACCGTCTCGTCTGTTCTACATTCTTTAAACGACGTGTCTTCGGAAACGTAAAAATAAAGTGAATTCCCCCAACAGATTCAATTTACCAATGAGGAAATTAAAAAGTGAACTTTTCTTTCTTTTCCCACTTTGAATTTACATTTACTAAAAAAAGTTGCGTGTGAGTAAAGCAAATACAATACAGAAAAGTACAATAATTACAAGAAAGTAAAGTATAAACATAGTAGTAAAGTACAGAAAAGTACATAAGAGAAATTTGAAGTTAAAAACTCATCATTTCCCATTTCACTCGTTGAATTTCAAATCATTAAAATTCAGTTGTCTTTTTGAGGTTTTAAAAAATGTTGTTGTTCTTTTTATTGGACTTTTGCTCTCTCATGTGTTTGTAAACTCAAAGACAGTTGAGAGGAACAAATTTGATATTTAGAATTAAAAAGCAGTGAGTGTCATAAAAAGGCTTTTAATATTCAAGTTTCTTTTAGCGATTAGCTTTATTATAATTCAACCGTAAATCTCGTTTGTGTGCAAATGGATAATATGATGATGATTCTAAATTAAAATGACTCTGAGTGAAGACAAATGAAAGTTTTGCTCTTTTAGGACAAGAAGACACTTCTTATTAATACGAGTCAATGAATCTTCTTTCTAATCGTGCCAAGTCCCAATAGACGAAAAAATTCAAATTTGAGAAGTGAAAATGACGAAGTTTGCCCTTCTGCCCTCCTTGGTTTCCCTTCACCTGATCCCTGATCTCGGGTCTTCTCAGGGTAATTACAAGTTCTGGCCATTCTTTATCCTACGGCTTATCTCCATAATAGTATTTTTACGTGCAATTCCCGTTCATTCCTATTGAGTTTATCTTTGGATATATATCTGCAATCTGTCTGTATAAAACACACTTGTATAAAATATATTTACTTGTATTGTATAATTTAATGATCTCCAATGATCCATTTATACTTGTCAAATGGAATCTTTTATCTAAACTTTGCTGCTTATTTCCATCGACCTCTCTTGATGACATGACCGAATAGTACGAGAAAGAGGGAATAGCGTTGATTGGTCATAAATCTCCATTAGAATCTAATCAGAAGTGAATTGATCTAAATATTCCTCTGTATGTCAAGCTATTAATGAGATAATACGAAGGTGGAAGTGATTTGAAAAGGAGAGTGAAGGAGATTAAGCGAGGGCCATTAAGTCCTTTGCTTAATAGCCTTATGTGTTTGCGTATCTTTCCCATGTAGTGAAAAAGGAAGAGAAATTAGAATGCAAAGGATACTCATTAGAAATTGAAATGAAAAGACGACGTGTGTCACCCATCGGAGTTGGAGATCTTCGAGACAGCTGAGTCTCATTGTCTCCTCTCTCTTTCTCATCGTAAAATAAAAATTAATCCATTTGCTCATAAGAACTCATTTGAGGAGGAGAAACTCTTCTGATGAGAACATCTTGTTACTCCATATTCATAGATTGAGAGAACGCAAAGTTTCAATATTATGGAGAAATCACGAAAAATAGTAAAGACTCAAAATTATCACATCTTTTTAAATGGTCTTCTATATGTAATAAAATGCTTAGTGTTTAAAGCACTTTAAACACTTTTAGCACACTCCTGCGTCCAAATGCACTTATTACTGTTGCTTTTACATGGACGGAATTTGTTAAGTCATTTAAGATGCAGAAGACGCAGACATTGACTATTTAGTAAATGGTAAAATTACGACAAAATGGTCATTTAAGGCTAATAAACTTCTTAACTAAACTTCCTAACTTTTCTTTTTCATCACGAGTGACTTTTGTTTACTAACTGAAAGTATTTTCAGAAAGTTGCATTTTCATATTTATATGGCGAATAATGAAATATTTTTATTATGTGAATTATACAATTTTTATAGTTTTTTAAGTGCGAAAATGTGTAAAATGCACCAAATATGTATAATTTTATATAATTTCGCCCAAAACAAGAGATTTTTTTACGATCCTTGTATGATTTATTACCAGGAAAAGTAAATAGTTTTAACCTTTAAGTGATTTATGAATGAATTATAAAGCAATCGAAACAATGATGATCAAGCCATCATTGTAGGGGTGAACTTTGCTCCTTTCAAATTGGTCAAATGTTTTATGCTCACACGTTTCTAGTTTTACGATACACATCAACAAGTGTTTTATCTCTGATCTCTTGGCAGACCCTACACGTGTAAAATGTGTATGTACTGAAGGAATACACTCACCTGGCACAGTGAGAAAAGAAAGAAATGCAAAAGTGCCAGAGAACGTCATTTATTCCATTCTGTGTCAAACAATCATACAATATAACAACTCTATATCGCAGATCACAGCCAACGAGCCAACAGTACAAATAAATTAAACTGACACTTTAAATAGGGATATCGGACGTTTTTTATGTAGCGCAAACATGAAAAGGCATGTAAAGCCAATATAATTCCATAAGGTTGCTGTGGGAAATTTAATAACCGTAAGATAAGAAATTACCATAGCTTTACATGCATTTGATGTTTGCTCTACATAAAAAACGCCCTGTATACTGTAAGTATTTTTCTGTTAATTTATAAATAATGAGCTTTAATTCATCCTTGTTTACATAAAGTGCCAAAAAGAAAATTCAAATATAATTTAAAAATTCAAATAATAATTTGATTTTCAACAGGTAGTTCTGAGTAAATTACTGTTTCCATGGGCTTTCTTTACAGAAATTTCAAGGTTAGCAATCCGCTCAATTGAATTGAAATCATACCTGTAAAATATGAAAATGGGATCGAACGAAAAAGTGTGAAAATAATGGTAGTAATAATACTTAAAGTTGGTCAGGTTTGTTATTTTCAAATTCAATTCAATTGAGCTGATTGCTACCCTGGGAAGTTTTGTTAAGAAAATCCGTGTCAGCAATATGAATTTTTAATATAAATAAAAACTGCAAAATAAATACGTTATACCAAACATTATATAAATCATAATTAGACGGTATATCCATTACGTTTTCTTAAAAACAGTTAATATTTGAGGTATCTCTAATGCTTCTTGAGTACAGTGGTCATTGAGTGGTGAACTGGTGAGTATGTTAAAGAAAAAGGAGTTAATGGAGAGGAACCGTACCAGTAGTGTGTGTGTGTGTTTCTGTCTGCATGGTAGTATCTTGATTTTAAGTCGTAAAATTGTTCCAGTTTTGCAATGAATATCGAGATGTGGGAGATGATAATGAGGAGAGAACTCGCCCATCTCTTCATGAGAAAACCCTTCTGATGATTTCTAATCCTCATTTGCTAAACGCAGTTTACTCCCTCAATTTGGGTCATTCCGTAATAAGAATTTATCTTACGATTAGTCCATTAGGAGGCTAAGTCATTTTATTTTCACCCTGAACTAACATTCTCAACATCCCAACTCCTGCTCCATTAAATGCATTAAATGTTATTCCGAATTGTTTTCTTGGCCAATTGCTCCTCAAAACATTCACTTTTTAATTTCTTACGACAGAGGATGAGTCATTAATCATGATTATTCTCCCAGACTCAAAGAAAATATATTTAAGGTTTTCATGAAACTCAACTTTAACTGGCGAGCGTATTAAAAAAACCTCCTGTGCCTTTCAACCATTGTGGAATCCAATGAAATGAATTCGAGGTGAAAAAAACAAAATGAGGTAAAAGTAAAAACAATTCTTCTTTTACGATCCAACAACATGAGTTGGGCATTTACTATATACGTCTTGCATATAGAAGAAATCTATGTTTTGTTTAACTGTTCATGTTGGGACGTTGAAAAGATATTATAGCCAATGTAATTAATTCTCTTATTACTCTTTTTTAAGACTCGTTTGGCCAATGTGTTCTTCATGCACCAATAAGTGCAATGGAACTTACAGTTGTCAAATCCTTTTCTTTTCCACATTGCATTATTTATTACAATATCCTCCAATCAAAGGACAAACGTTTTCTTGCGCCAAGACTGGCATTTAAATAATAACTATGAAGTAATATGTTTGGAACTTTTAGACCATTGAGATTCCTCAGATTAAGTGATTATTTTATGAGTGATCCCTTCGTTTCCACCAGACAGATAAACAAATGACATGCTGAGAGAGGAATGAATTACTCTGTTGATCTCTTATGTTTAGCCTAGCCCTGGACATGAATTCTGAGCGAGTTGTCAATGAGAGGAATGAGGGTTCTTTATCATTCAAAGCGCTGAGTTAATTAATGGAAATCTTATTGGGAATAATTTATGATTTTTTCACTTGTGTGGTTTTTCGCCATTGATCAAAAGCAAAGCCCAAGAGGAGGACAGTTGTAAACTGGATAGCCTTTTGCCTCCAACTTTCTATAGAACCTTTCTATATTCTATGTATTAATCTATCTATATTTTATGTATTAACTTCCCCTTTAATATTTATTAGTTGTGAATTATGATCCATAATGTTGTGAGAAGGTGAAGTGGAGAAATGTTTACTTTATAAATATTTATTGGCCAAGTAAGCCCAATTTGAAATAAGACAATGTGTTAAAAGGTGTCTCATATCAAATAAATTAATTGACCCAATAAAAATCCTCCCTTACTAATATTTTAACTTTCTACACCCTTTCTAACTCTATTTTACAACGGGATTCATTTGACTTATATGCGAATTTCCATACCACGAGGTGAAGCAGAGGTGTAATCCGCAAATAGGAAAAGCACTCTTAATTTCCCCATTCACACAAGATGAAAAAGATATTGTGCACATGTAAGATGCACAGACTCATATGAGAATAAACAGGCTTGGAAAATTCAAAATTCAAATTGATCCAAACCAGAGCTAGTAGTTAAATCTGATCTTTATAAGTTGATTTTCAGCTTTCTTCTTTTTCTCCTCTAATGTGTACTTATGCTTACGAGATAAGTTCATGTTCATGACTCAAAGGCAAAATCATAGATAGGATGAAATATATATGAAATAGATGAAATATACAAGATGGTCCTTTTGAGTGAGCGGTCGAGGAGAGGGAAAATTGGTAGTTTGGCAGAGCCAAAAAGTTCCTCTATCATTGGCGGTTTCAAATGAGAAGATGAAATTGAAGATTGGGAAGGATGCAAAAGAGACGTCCAAGACAGACCGAGATCCAATTCTGTCTTTGCTCATTCATTGAATTGGCCCTTTGAATTAATTTCTTTCTTTCCAGCCTCACTCACCTGGATTGTAATGGGAAAATGGAGATTTCCTGCCTTGATAAACATCCGCATCTCGAATGAATAGATTAGAGAGAACTGGAAATGGCTCAATGGGTGCGAGCTGACAATACAAATGTGACTGAATGAACAAATGCCAAGTATTTAAGACCCCAACTGTCCACTCGACACAAAGTTCTGGTTTCTTCTCTTTGGCAAATAATATTCCAACCTGACATTCTCCTTTTTACAGTTAGTCAACGCTTACATACATCTGAGTTCTATTGTTTCTAACTTTTCTATGACTTCCCCCTCATATTAGAAGTTAAATACGACGAAGGGCTTGAACAGGGTTTAATTTGACAGATGCACGAAACCGCACATCGGAAAAATGCTTTTGGGTTTTCCAACGACGACGATCCACCTATAATTTCCTCTTGCATAAAACTGGGCATTTAAGGAATAAAACAACCGCACAATCTTGTGCTTCCGTTCAAATTAAAGACATTTAAAGGAGTAAATTATACATTTTTAAATTTTACTATCATTTTTATGGTTAAAGACACTTTTATATAATCCCCATATAGTCCCAATTACTTTTACAGTTAAACATGTTAAAAGTTCTTAAAAATCTTCACATGTTAAAAGTCTGAAAAGTAATATAAAACAGAAATGTTTAAAGTCTCAGGCCATCAAATAAGGTCTGTCACTTGTCTGAAGCATTGAAAGCTTCTTTGGCATTAGAACGGCCGTGATGGAAGGTGAAGATGAGATGAATAAGAGTGATTAGTCCAACAAGACAGGAAGAAGCCTCAAAACCAACAATTATCAACTTGATTGAATGGTAACGAGAGCCTTCAAATCTAAAATGCTGTTCTTTATCATCAAACGAAGGGAGTTGTACATTGGCAAATAAGTTTGAGAGCCATCAAATGTAAAATTGAGATTCCTCATGGGGGCGATTTGAGTGTCACTTTGATTCCTCCCTCACGTCTCAACAACTCTCAAGAAAGTATAAGTATCGTGTTCAGCCCAATACATCCTCATTCCTCATGTGAACTACAAATGTCAATTCACTTTCATTCAATCTTTAATCAAATTTAACATGCGATGTTCAATTGAGAATCTTCAATAATCCCATCTGTTCATCATCATTATTGTCATCTCAATTTGACATTGTGTCATTTTAAAACAATTGATAAACATTTTAATTGCATACAACTCATTTAGGAAGAGCTTGAAAATTGATAAACCTACATTTTTAATTTTAGATTCATTAAATAATATTCTATTATTCAAAAATTATCAATGGAGTTTAAAATATTGATACTTATAATTTATACAAGATTTTACATATAATCTATAAAACCTACTTATATTTTCATTCTCATTTAGCTGTTTAGCTATGTAAGGTAATTCCACAAGTGTATTGGAAATTGAGATTTAAAGCAATTTGATATTGATAAAATGCTAAATGTAAGAACAACTTTAAGAAAATTGTTAAGAATGTAAATCACTCAAAAAGTTAAATAGCCAAAGGGTATATTCAGCTTCTTCATAGCAAACAAGATGTGAAAGGAATTAATCTTTCCGCGCAAAAATAAAAATACAAACTCGGCTCTTATTCTCTCTTCAATTGCCATTCTGCAAACATGAGTAAAACTAAAATAACAAGAAAACTCCGTTGATATTCATGTATTTAGAGACAATGGGAAAAAAGGAAAATAGTTTTCTCTGGTGAGGGATCTCTTTAAAATGTAAATGAAGTCGAAGTGAAGAATGTGGATCGTGAAACGTGACAGATGGGTTAAATATGTTTATCATCCCCATCCAACACAGTGACAGTGAGAGAAAGATAAAGATGTCTCGCGGACTGAAGAAACTCAATATAGAAAATGGACAGTCGGAAATATGCCTTCACCTTTAGCCCTCCCGAGTCACACACACACTTTTCCTCACATTATCCTCCTTTCTTCCAAGCTCTCTCTTCTTTTTACCCTCTGACCCAATTTGAATAAACTCATCATCTCTTACGTCCATCTCAAATCCTCAGTTTCCTCTCCCTCTTCCTTCAATATTTCCTTAGCCCCAGCAATGAGAGCAATGGAGATTCCTCCAATGTATTAGATTATAACGTAGAAGAGATTCCTCTAATTGTTATTTAGAAATTGAGTTTTTTCCCTTTTAAAAGCAATTAGAATGATATGGATGCCTTAGATTTGTGTGTGAGACGATTAATGAAACACTTTTAGAAAGGACAAACCACACGTTTCTTTTCCTCACTTACACTTTAAAAATTTGAGCATTTCAAATTCAACCAGCTTGGTTTAAAACTCATTCACTCAGGTGTCATTAGAGGGGAAATGAGTCCGAATGAAAAGAATCAACGTTTCTTCTTGAACACTCAAGAAAGTTGTAAAAAGCTCGTAAAATTCATAACATTTAGTGCATAAGTTGATTAAATCCCTTTTACTTCATTTCTCTCTTTTCCAAATGAATATATTGCGGGGAGGGTTTAGAAATGTAGATATATCTATATAAAATGTACAAAATAGATACAAAATTTATATGTACATAGAAATTTGACTCCTCATAGGCTGGTGTAATATAGATTGGGCTCTTCTTCTGATAGAGACATAAATGTATGTATGATGAAGATACATACGTGAGGAGGTTCTTGTTCATCCAAACCTACAATTAAGCCTTAATGTCCCTCCCATCTGTGGTGGCGAAGAGGAGGAAATTAATTTTTACGAGCTCCGTTCGACACGCTGGACTTCACACACCACCGCAATCACATTTAATTCTTTTATCCTCCTTTTCCATCTCCGTTTCAATTCCTCTATTTATCGAATTTTAAGGATCGGATTTCACCAAAGGAAGTTGTTTAAATAATTCATCTTTAACTACGTTTCAACTAAACAAAAACAGTTGTAAATTGAAGAGATGAGGATTTATATTTAATTGCATATACAGATTCAGTAATTAAGCAATTATGCATTGTTCCTTTTGCGAGGCACAATGAGCTTTATAGTAAATTTGTTTAGAAAATTCAAGCTTATGCAAACTTTGCACTAATGCGGAAGATAATAAATAAAATTATTGATCCTAATGAGATTCGTAATAAAAAAATTACAAAAGAGGTTAAATCATGTTTAAAATGTACTTTGTGATTTAAACATTATTAATGTTTTCCTTTTAGAAATAGCTAATTGGTTAAAAGTCAATTAAAAAGAATGTAAAATGATTAACTGTAAAAAAGGCACATTCAATTCACATTTAAAATTGAAACATAATTTTTAATATCCGTATGAAAAGTCACACGCGTTTAATTATTGTGCTACATTGAAGTTTAGGTGTGTCAGGAGAGGATTTGAATTCATCGTTTGTCCCCTTTCCATCAATCTCCATCTCCCTCGACATTAATATCCAAATTGAGCCTTTTAAGGGAAAGAGAAAAGTGACACTTTACTCGAGGAGCTCCTTCATTCAATGAAAGTATAAATACACTTGAATCCAATTTCTCTATGAATATTCAAATTCATCTCTTATATCAAAATTCATATGCATTTACATTGCCAATACGAGTAGTACCGATATGGAAGGTACCAAAGACTATGAAATGTACTTTTGAGACAGACACTCTTGAAGAATATCGCAAGTAATTCTGATTAATTTTCATAATTCTCATCAACGATTCCTTATTGCGAATTCTTCAAGAGGTTCTGTGTTGAAACCATTTGGGTCTCAGGTTGATCCATTGAGAGACATTGGTTGAAATTTTGAGGAAAGACAAGTTGAAGAATTGCTCTCATCCTCATTCCTGTTTCCTTCCCTATATGGTTGGGTGGAAAGTTGTGAAGATATACGAGGGAATCAATGTATAGCACCACGAGCGTATTGATTTCTTCGGCAGCTTGCACTTGAACTTTGATGTATTCTTTCAAGCTGGTTGATTGAATCAGAAGAATGAAGTGAAGCCGGGCTAATGAAAATGTAAATTGCGGATTGGACTAGCAAAAAATGCTGAGTATTATTTGATATGAGGTCAGGTTGTTCTCCCAGCCCTCCCTCTCTATCAATTTACGAGCTTGAAATGAAAATGGAGTCAAAAGACACACGGAGAGGAAAGTTGGAAGCAATCAGGTCACAATTAAACACTCCAACACACACACACACACTCACAATCATTTTCATTAGGAGGAGAAAAAGGTTAATTGATTCGGATGGGGAGTTCTTGATAATTGCGAGCTCAAGCTGTGAACATCTTCACTTTTTACCTTTTGTTCCTTTCTTTCACTCCGCACAATTTCCCTTCACGAGATTCTCCCCTTTGCTCAATTATTTCCCCACAGTTCCTTCCGATGATAATTTAGCCAAATTGTTTAAACTTTACTAACAATAACAACGCTTTGTCTCTTCATCTCATCCCATCCTATTCTGTTTAATGGCTATGATCATCATGCATCTTTTCACATGCTTTCAAGATCGTGCACCTTAAATTCAATAAGTCTAAAAAATCGTATGAAATCTAATGATAATCATATGAAAACTTGCATACAAATCACAGATAAATTCTCTCTAGCTTAAAGCTAAATAGAAAATGCCCAATGACATATAAAGTCATCAGAAATCAGATGCAAATGATTGGGCAGTAAATCATGCAAACAAGAAAAATCTGCTTCATTTAAAAAAATTTGTGATTTAAAAGTTTGGTCTTTGAAGTATTTAAAAAGCAGAAGAATTTCATAGACTAATCTATAAGAAAGATATGACTTAACAATAAGAAATATTATAAACTAACCAAATAAAAAATTATAAACTAATAATAAGAGAGATATAAGCACTGAATGAAAGAAAGGTATAGAGAGATGTTTAAAACTAAAAGTAATAGAGATGAAGAAAAGTCATAATTGACCCCATGGTGTTTTTGTGATCTTGTAGATTGGCAGACAACCGATGATTTGCAAATCATTCAATGAGAAACTGCTGAGCCGATGAACAACTCGTTTTTTCTCCACTTTTCCTGCTCATGAGGACTTGAAAGGGTAAGATGGAGTCCCCGGTGTACGATCGCCATGCCAAGGAGTTGAACGATGAGGGAGCCGAAAAGAGTTCTGGAGAAGGAATCCGGAAGTACATGGTTCTCCTCACTGATTGTCTCGCTGTGAAATTCGTCCCACTGGTCTCCTCGACCTACAGCCCTTTTCCCTTCGCCTACAAGAAGTCGGCGCTAAGGAAGACGACGCATCTGTCAAATGAGAATCTCTCCAAAGGAAGCAAAGCAACTCTCAACCCGCGATTCTCTGCCGCCCAAAACGAAGCCGCCCACGCCATTATAGAATCATCCACTGCGGAGGTGGATCACTCCCTCCATGGGCTATATCTATACAAGGTAAATCCTTACAAAATCTCTCAACATTTTAGACTTGTATAGTAATTTGACATTTAATTCATTGGCTCGTTCAGTCATTCAATTCTTTCAAATCCTGTTTTATTATTGTTTTAATCCTATATTTTACCATTGTTTTGCAAATTCGATGTTTTACTTTTTTCCAATCTTATAATATTTAAACATTTTCGTCTGTTTTAGTCTTAAGTACAACAGTTAAATACGTTTAATTGGTATTTTTTCCCATTAGCTAATGAATATGATTGAAGTCTTGATTGGCATTTTAGCAGGAAAGTCTCATTTATTTATTGTAAAATAACAAGCTTGTTATTAAGTAAGTACTTGCTGGTACTCAAAACAATAAGTGATTAAGATGTAAATCAATAATTTGCCAAATTGGTCGTTTTCACTTCATCTCCCTAACTAATTGTGTGCAAAAAAAGCTTGCATAAAAGAGAGAGAGAGAGACACTTCATTTCGTCACAAAAGCAAAGAAAGTGAAGCGAGTGAAGTGATCTAACCCAACCAGCATGCATAATAATTACTCCTTGGCTATTTACATTTAAAAGAGGAAATGGCAGAAGAGGAAAAAGGATGGATGTTCTTTTCCTAATGGTTTCCTCATTTACAAAAGGAGATGGAAAGGTTGGGATTGGTGCGGTTCGCTTTTCTCATCATCTGCGACGAACTCTGGTTAAATACTCTCAAACATTCTCAACTACAAACACATTTGCATTCCTAATTGATCAACATTAAAATTTCTCTCAAAGTCTTGTTTAGCTCGCGCTCTCTCATTTTGTGGATTTGATAACAAAAGATAGTTAATAGCCAAACGATATAATAATCCTCGAATTCTACCTACTTCCTATATTACACTTTTATTATTCCTATAAAAAGTACTTGATAATATTTATCCATTCGTCACCATTCATCACAGTTTTTATCATTCAAAAGCATCAATTCCAAATAGCAAATTACTCAACGACCAAATATTTACAAATGCTCAAAGTACAATTAAATACTTAAATAAACACTGTAAATCTTCAAGTAGTATTTGTTTTATTGAATAATTTTTACAATTAATCATTATTTGATGACACACCCAAGTGCTTTAATTCTATAATGAATCTTACTTAAAACTTCATATTTTACCGCCGCTTACTTAGTATGTGTTTCCATTTGTTTACTTTATTTAATTTTTAGTTTCATAAGTTATGAACAGACTGGGCCATAAGATTCCCTTATTTATGATTCAGAGCTTAGGAAAGACCTAAATGAAAAAGAGTCTTCGTATTATTCTAATTATCTGCATCTTCCGACCTGTTCCACATCAATCCATCCTCACCTTCATTTTCCTCAAAATTGGGCCTAAAGAGCATGAAAGGATATAAACACAGGGATCGTGCTCTAAATGGCTTTTCATGTCGATTGATTCTTTGCTCAATTAGAAGGAAAACACGATTCAAGAGCTCCAGCCAAGTTATACATGCAATATAGCAATAGCTCTGTTTGGTTGGACAATTACACATTCTGAAACAATGAGGGAAACAATTGCTTTTCACCATATAAAAGATCCAATAAAAATTTTTAATTTCTTATGCCTTCCCTTTTGTTGATGCAATAAGTTCATTTTCTTTTCAACTCAACGCCATGAACATGAGGTTCTCTGGGCATTTAAACCATAGGGATGTTCGGGCGCTAATTCCCTTCGTTCTCTCCTAAATGCATTATTATATATATATTACATTATATCATGTAGTTATCATAACTATAAATTGTATAAGGTTTTCTCATCATCCACATAATGGCCTTATATAGAGCAAAGAAAGGAGAGATTTGGGAAATGAAGGTAATTCAGCCGCTTTAATGTTCCTGAACCGGCGGAGATAAAAAGGGGAAGATGAAGTAATAAGGGAATTAGACGTATAATTAATGGACGGCGGCCCAAGAGAAGGAAATTTTTGTTTTTCTTTCATAATTAATGCATGGGATAAATATTTATGTATCATGGCATGGAATTATACAGGAATTATTGAGGAATAACCTTTGGATTGAGGGAAAGACCTCCAAGGATTATTAAACTCAAATCATCATTTCGTTCCTTATGGAATGAAAAATTGAGATTCCACTCTCGACTTCATTGCTTTTGATTATGAGATTATTAATATTATTGCTCTTCTTAGTTTGGTGTTTCTCATGTTCTTAACAAGGTTTGAAAACCTTGTAGCTTTTTGAGACAATCAAGGTGTTCTGCACTACCACAATACTTTTTTATTGACCGAGTTCAAATTACTTCTATAAAAGGAATTATTTCATGTTCTCATTATAGAATTTATTTTATGTTTTTCTTTATTTGTAATATATTTTCCTCTGGTTGGTAATTTGATTTAAATAAAGTTTAAATGTATCATTATGGCTCTTTTGAGCATAATTAAAGTTAAATAAGTAGATTTCTATGAAGGATTCCCGAGTTCTCTAGAAGGAAATGTTATTAAATTTCTTGGCAAGTTTTTTGAACAAACTCTGGTAAATCCTGATGACTTAAAATTAAGATGGGGCATTAAAGCGAAGAGAAAGCTTATCAAAATTAAATTTTTATGGGTTAATATCACAGGAGTAATTAAAAGCCAGGTTGAATATCAAAATTGACACTTGATAGCCTTTCACTCCAATTTTTTTTCATGTATGTAAAGGTGACTTTCAATGGCGACCTCACATCCCATTAAAGGCCCAAAAACTATTAAATTCAAAGTTCAAGCTCTCCTTTAACCCCTTTTATACCATTTTATATCATAATGATGCTAAGTAGATCAATCCTTATAATCCCAAGTAAAATGAAAGAAATCTTAACTTTCCATAAAATCTATTAAAATAATCAAAAGCTAATTTATTGAAAAAATTATAATTTTATTATTTTTTATTCCAATTTTTAAAAAAATTAATAATATAAGCATTAAAGCAAAATGATTTAATTGATCGTCTTCTGTAATCCAGTTTTTATTTGATCGCACACTGTTTTGGCATTCCTTGGGTTGCTGGTTGTTGATGTTATCAATTTCTGAGTCTGTATTTTAACTATTTTAATTAGAATATTATATCTTCATTGACCTGATGCTTTATAGTTTTCTACTTTTCAACAATTATTTAGCGATCTGTGTTCAATTTTCTTTCAAGTAAATTTTTCACGTGTATGAAAAGTAAAATACGTGTAAAGGGAGAATTAATATTCCTAAATACTTGATTAGAAAACAATAATAATAAAGTTGGACGATCGACCCAAACCGACCCAGATACATAAAAAACATTCAAGGTTCTCAATCGCACCCATATGGGACGAGTTTAAATGACTCCACCATGATGGAAGAGAATGAATGAAAGGATAAGCGGAAACGAGTTGAGGGCGAAGATCCCAGCCTTTTTATTATTAGTTGACTTTCTCATGCCATCATCATTTCCTTCGACTCACTGTAATTTCCCCATTTGCAAATTCCGAGTCGTTAGCAGAGCACAGAGCAAGTTCAAGATTTGCGAATTCCTCCTCCAAGCAAAATGTGTGTGCAAGGCTCCTTAAAACAATGAGGGTGATGTGAAATTGAAATTAGTTATAATAGATTTGTCCCTTGAATTCTCCTTGCATGCGAACATTATAAATGGGTGTTGGAATTTGAGAGACGAACTCTTATTTAAAAATTAGGAGTAAAAAGAAACTTAACGATCCCCATCAATTTCACTTTCCTTGACGAGGAGGAACACAAAGGTTGCTTAAGGAAGGATTTGCATGTCAAATCACATCTATTATTCATTGGAAATAAATAATAGGGTTTGTGGGATTCAGGATTCATGACGACTTTCTTCTATCCGGCTCTGCGGTCACAAGACTCTTATTCCCTTCACATTGTTGTAAGTAGTATCTAACATTTAAATACAAGTATAGGCAATTTAAGCACAAGCTTATACTGCACAGCACAGCAGTGTTATATCTTAGAGCCAAATCAGCCAAATGAATAATTGGTATTTCTCTTATATTGGAATTATTCTTGTAATAACATGCACACAAATCTTCGCCTTTTCTACTTACTACCAGGCTGACCCCATGTTCTGCATTCAAAATAATAATGACACCATCATTATAGTGCTTGAGATAAGAACTTACCAAAAATTTAAATATGCTCGTATGCATTTAGCTAAGAATCTAAGAAGGAAAGATGAAATTCTTTGAGGGAATCTCTAACTGATTGAATTCAGAAGTAAGAAGAAATGGAAAAGAGGGAAATGATGAGGAGTAAAAAAGGCGTTTCTCAAGAAGGAACTGTCAAAAAATGAGATGCGAGCTTGTTTAGAGTAGGAGAAACTGCCAAATTATGTCAAATGAATCCCTTTTTCGGTCTTGGCCTTTCATGGGCACTCAAAAATGCCTTTATGCACGTCAATCTCTAATTCCTTCTTATCATGCCATCCCAATCAATTTTATAACTTAAATTTCAAAAATAAGGAAGACGATCAATCATTCAACTTCCTACCTCTTTATCAAATAAGCAAAATATAGCAATAAGATTGGAAAAACATTTTTAGCAAATTGCAAAAATACCAATAATTCATTAAAGCTTGTTTCTAACAATCCACAGGATATATCCACATGAAATGTACAATTGTATAAATTGAGTAATACTTTTTTACCGAAACAATCATAGGATCTCCGCATGACCAATTTATAAATAATGAATTTAAATTCAAACTCGTGATTTCTCATTAAATCCTCAATGCCTCAATCAAGGTGTCGATGAGGGAGGGAAAACGTAAACTTGACCTTCCAAGTCGCCGCTTTGAGTAAAAATCGAGTCACGAGAAGAAGCCATGAAAATTTTATTTCCATCCACACCAAAAATTTTTTTAAAAAAACATGATTGATTTTAATTGGAATCTCATTTACAGGGATTCCGGGAGGCGAATTTGCAATGCTATTGGAATGCCACCCTGTACGAGACCTTTCGCAACTTGGAATACAAAGGCTACATCGTCCCGTCCACAATCCTCATATGGTCAACTCCGCGGTTCTTGGCCATACTCAGAACGGCATGGTCAAGGCAAATGCTCCGAAGCCCTCCTGGATTCCGCATTGAGTTCCTCGGTAAGCTGTGGATGGGAAATGATGATTTCTCTATTGAGTTTCCCATTGCCGCTCCCTTGGGTGACTAAATGGATTAAATTATTCCTCCTATTGGTTTTGAATGTAATCCTCTAGGGAAGATTAGATCATTCCTGCCAGCATGTTTCAAATATTCCCATCCATCCATCCATTTCCATACACACCTTATGGCTACCTTATAGACATTCAGCTCCTACAATATTCAAGTTATTCAAAATTCATACAAGCATTATTTTCATATATTGATGAAGAGAATATTAAATGTATTCTTATGCCAATATTGGCTTCCAATCCGTTCAAATGCCAATGGAATGAAATTGGCAAAGGGAGCCTTAATTATTATTCCTTTTACGGCTTCGAGTACATGAGAAATTATTCTTCTCCTCCTCGATAAACCAGTGGAGTCCAACTGAGGTTTACAACCGCAGCCTTCGCCGCTTGAGATCCCCAAAAATCTCATTTAATTCATTTCGGCTCGCCTTGTAAGAAATACCTTTCGAGACCCACACCCCTTCATTCTCAATTCATCTAACTCGTGATTCCGCTAATTTGGATTCGCAAATTTACAAATTCGTAACTCAGGCTTCTTATGGGTACTTTTTAAGTCTTTTTAATGCATTGAAGCCAACAGGGTAATTCGCAATTCCACTAAACAATCATGTGGAGGTGCGTGCCTTTGAATAAGCAGCAGAAATAGAAATAAAAGGCTTAACGACAAAAAGTACCTGCGAAAAAATTAAGCATAATTTCCATTTTAATTGTTTGTAAAAGCCGATGTATGTGAGTGTGATTACAATTACAATGAGGATTTTAACTGCACGGAGTAATTTATTAAGTTGAAGAATTAATTGCTACTTAACCTTCATGACCGGTGCAAGGATTGGTCAAATTATCATAAAATGACCCAATGCATTATTAATGAAAATTAAAAAATCATAAAATAACAATTTCAATAACAAGCACTTTTGAATTCACTCGAAGGCAAGGGGAATTTGGGTTTTTGTTTCCATTTGAGTAAAAACACGCGTTGTTGTACTAAATCAGATCCCTTTGGTCCTACTTAGATTCTCTATAGAAAATCTCTAGGAACGTGGAAACCGTGAACCCGAACTCGACTCCGTTCAGTTCCATCTCATAAAATTTCCCATCTCCTCCTTTGTAGTAATTCATAATTTGGTAAAGGGATTTGTCACCTTGAGGCTTTTCATTGACCACAAAAGCATGAGGCTCGTGAAATGGCCCGACCCCACCGTGCATTTACGCCAGAAATCTCTGCAATGGGAGAGGAGAGGGAAAGCTCCAAAGGTGAAGACAAAGCCTGAGATTAATTTAAGGAAGAACCAGAAAACCAGAGACGCCCAATTTGCATAGAAATGATCATGAGAGCAATATTCATGAAATGTGAGGCTTTAGAACACAGGTAAAATCCAATATGCTTCCTATGCAAAAACTATAATATTATTACTATGGTTTTTTTTATATATAGTTAGGTGTTTCATATAGGTGCATACTATATGGTATACATACTATACTATACAATCTACAACTTCTCTTTTCTTACTTACAAGACAAGAGTGAGATACACATAAGATTATTTCCATTTAAAGAAGAATATTTACTCTCAGACACTTAAATCCTCCTTTCTGTTCATCCCAAGAACAACAAAGTTGAAAAGACATTGAAAAAGAAATTACTCCTTTGTCTTTCCTCGCGCCCGTAATTATTCTTTCACCTTTTTATGCATAGCGAGACACGTTGTTTGGATATATGAATATTGTGTGCGTGGATGACTCGGATTTAATTAAAGTTAACCTAGACCTCGAGGGGTTGAGTGAGAGGAACTCAAAGGAAGTGTCAATTTGAATTTATTGGGCAAAGTGGCGATTCTCAGGAAAGGTTTTCACGAAAGCTTCCTCTCAGTTTCTGCGAGTGCGGGTGAGTTAATAACCCCGTCTCATGCACGCCAAGTCTCTCTTACATTTACAATCTTTCTCAAATCCCATACAATAGACACACTGATCTCTGTATAATTCAATGATTCTAATGCCATTTGTACAATATGCATTATTATAATACTGATATTAGAGAGACATCCATACTCTTCCTCCTCACCTTCTCTTCCTTAAGAAATGAAAGAGGGAAATTGAAGGAATGTTCCCCGAGGTTGTGAGGCTTAGATTTTCTCGTAAGTCTCTCGAATCTGCCAATAGTCATTAATTTATTCGCCTAATACTTCCTGACTTATGAGCCCACTTTGCATCTCCTGCCAAATGCAAACTGCCAACTAGACTTGGATTTACAACGTGCACTTCTCACACGCGATGGTTTAGAAACTTTGAGTCTTTCGCCTTTCTCATTAATCCCCTTCGATTCTAATATTGATACTTGGCCGTGCTAAAAGCTAACGTTAAGACAATGTGTTCCCTCGTACACTTTCTTTCTTTCTTCAATCTCTTTTTCCACACTTGAAGTAACTTATTGAACTAAGGAAATTTCCCCGAAGCGACGGGTTTTAATCAAACAATTCCAATTATCTAGTTAATCAAAAAAAATCAACTTTGATTATAATTATTTGTAATTTAATTGTCAAAATACTTTTATTTTAACTTTTCAAGGTGCGAATGCGTCAAGTTTAGGATTTTATGTAGTGTTGGCGTGTTCAGGTTCAAAATGCATTGGCTTAAATATGTCAATACCTATAGTGTATATTTCATGGGAGAAATCAGATAATTAAAAAATCACCATACTTTATGTATGGCTGGCCATTAAAACAGAATTGAGAGCAACTTGATACTTGATCCCAAACATAATGAAATAATGATGAGTAGGAAAATAGATTAAGGAGTCCAAGTGTGGAAAGAGGCGAATCGAGATGAAGACGAAGATAAAGAGAGAATTGATATAAGGCAATTCAATGACACTTGGTGGCTAAGGCATTTGCGGGATCTGCCCAGGGTGACGCGCATTTAATGATGGGCCAGGACTTAAAGAATTAAAGGATCTTCAACGAAAGAGGCAATGAGGAGTTGAACTTTAAAAGCCTCCCCATTATTTATCGTCAGGGTATTGACGGTTCCTTTTAAGGATTCCCACTCTGTCACTGCTCATCACTTACCAAGTTTCCATAAGTCAACCTGAGGAAGTCTGGCGTTGACAATAAAGGACAATAACATAGGAATTAAATTAACCAGGTGGTCGCACCCTAAATTTTTAAATCCGCCTTTCAAATACGCGACTACCGTTCGTCGAATTTATATTCAATTTCTTGACCAAAACATTGTCAAAACATTTTCTATACAGAGCTAATAAATTAAATTTCCCATGTTGTCGCTCTACTCTAATGTAAACAACCTAGAGTTTAATGAAACATAAAACCAAAAAAAGTCATTTATTTAAATAAGGTTAATTAACTTACGATAAGATTGACTGTTATCTTATGAAAAACCTTTGAATCGATTTCATAAGATAAACTCACGAATTCACCTTTAGCACTCTGATCCAAATTCAAAAAGCAGAATTAGTAAAATAATCTAAATTTCTTGATTTTATCAACATAACTCGATGCAATTGTTTATTGTCTAATTGTTAAATAAATTTTAAGGATTTTATCTTCCATAAATAAACATAAATAAGATTCAAATCTCATTGGTTCTAAATTGAGAATCCATTGATGTAAATGCATTTAAATTAAGATTGAAATGATTATTTATGCATCTCTCTTCGAAATCAAAGGATAATGGAAAGCATTCACACTCCCAAACGTCTAAATGGATTTAAAGAGATAAGCAATCAGAGATGATAATGAGCTATTGAGAGATTTGCGATTTAATCCGAATCCACATGAAATCATATTTGGGTATGAAATTGGGAAAGAAATGATTTTTGTCATCAGACTTCCTTGAACTGCCAAATCCAAAAGAAAGAATTAAATGTCCCCATGTGAAAGTGGCGAATTGGCCAATGTAAACTCGCTATTCCTCCGTGTCACGCTGGCATTTTAAATGGTGGCAAAAGGTCAAGCGAACTTCGAGCCGTTCAAGGAGTCTCAACGAATGATGCAAATGAGAATTTATACTTCTATTTGCTTACGTCAAAAAATTCCCATTGGACTTCTCTTCCATTTCCCTTCCATTCAAGGTGCCATGATGGATTTAATAGAAATTGCAATGCGAATAACTACTGAACACTTACTATTTTACTATGGTTGGTATAAGGAAGGCATGAGAAATTAAGAAAAGAAAAATGAAAGAAAGTTGCTTGCTCAATTCTTCATATTTCCAATATACATACATTTAAATATAGGATTTGGTCACTTCACGATCTGATGACGCGGAGATGTGTATCGATTCCCAATGAAGATTAATCACACGGAGTGCCATACATCTTTTGATTGGGTGCATGAGAGTTCTTGATCATGCTCTTAGATTCCACTCGTGTAATAAATAATAAAATATGAGAGTTTCTAAATATAGGTCCAAACTGATCTCACCTCTCTCGCCTCTTCACACGCTTGCATTCTGTTCAGATTTCCATGATGAGTTTTGTTGTGTGTGTGTGTGGCTGACGATGTTAAAGCCGCCCATTGTGAGTATAAAATGATCCAACATGGGGATAATTTGGTTCCTCACGGAGTCTCCGTTGGGCCTCCCACATGTCCAAAGTCTTTAAGAGAGTGAAGACGGACGTCTTCATTCATTCTTGATTACAAATACCCACTCACGCTGTCACGATATGAGGAAGGACGAAGAAACGCGCGACGACTTAAATAAACCTTTAAAGAAATCTTTAAGAAATCTTTAAGAAATCTTTAAGAAATCCTTAAGAAATTTCCCATTCATGATAAAAACTGTTTTCTTTATTAATGAACAGGTGAAATCGAGGAGTTGATCGCTGAGCCGGTCCGACAGAGCCATTTCGCCCCGCTGTCCGACTCGCTATGTCGAGTTATTCTCGAGCTTACGTCCGCAGGACAAGAAGCCTTCGTGGACAATATCATTGCCTCCCTGGCTATCGCCTTCCCTGACCTCGTGACCCCAAACAGGGAATTCATCTATGAGACCCTCGAGAAGTTGACCCGGGAGAGGAAAGTTTACCAGACTTCCAACGGCTACTTTGTCACGACGCCGGACACGTTCCGGTTCATGATGAGTCACAATTCCCATCAGCAGAACATCTATGCAAATTGGAACCCAAATACCATGGGACTTGATGCTCTCACCACTCCTCATACATGCCAATTAACCCTCGGGAGTCAAAATGGCGGTAATACAATTTTAACTAGCTAATAAATATAACTATCATATAGCTACTATAACTAACAATAATGCCTCACATGCACATCTTCTTAATTACCAAACTTGTAAAGTATTATGGAAATGTAAAGAATATAAAGCATTAGAAATATAAAGAATACAGAAAAATATAGAAAAATATACAGAAAGTGAAGTATAGAGGCAAATACACAGAAGAGCCAAGTCTTGACAAAAGAGAACAAAATATTTCAAAGAGATTTAAAGAGCCTAATTTATATGTAAATGAGCGAGAGATAATGAAGAGGAGACGAAGTGGGATGAAGAAGCCAAGGAATGTGAATGCGCATTCGGAAATTGACTAAACTCGAAACTGAGTTTCAATTTCTCCTTAATGGAAAGGCGGAAGGAGTTAATTGCCTTTCTTTGAATAGACAAAGAGAGTTGCTCCCGGCATTCGTGGGACTCGGCCGCCTCGGCTGACAATTCCATCCTGCCCAGGAGGGAGAAGAATGAGAATAAGGAAAACAACGCGGGGCTGGACGAGGATGAGAAACCCAAACTCAAGAGACACAACTCGCTCAAGCTCTTTAGACAAAAAGACAAAGAAACCAATGGGACGGTAAGGAAAGCTTTCCAAAAGATTTAAGAAAAATTATTATTTAATATTTTTGAAAATTACAAAAGTCCATCTATTGAATATGCTAATTATGCACTTCAAATTGTCAGCTTTTAAATAAACAATACAAACATAATAATGAGAATAATATGCATAATAGTGAGAATAATCCTCATTTAGTAAAGTTTTGAGTAGAATGAATGAATTTTGCGAATTTTGAACTCCACGTGGAGGAAATAAAGGAATGTTGAATTTGTACGTATGAGAAGCTGAATGGAACTGACATAAGTGTGTCGAATCATGTATTATTGTCTTGTCTGTTAAGGTACGGTGGGCTCGGAGTATGTCATTTCGTCTTTCAAAGTCCAAATCACTCGACACGAGCATTAAAAACGAGAGCGGAGCAAAGTCTGAAACGAACTTGGCCCTTCAGACCGCCACGCCAACCAAGAACGAGACTCGCAAAAACAAAAAAGGTATATTCCTACAACTGTATGACAATGTCACATAGGAATGAAATTATCTTATCTTTTGACCCGATTATGAAAAATGTGATAAAGGAAGTAAAGATCTGTCGGATCAATTACAAGATCGTGTTCCTTTCTCACAAGTTTACACTCAATTATAAATTTTTACCCCACTTTAAAGCTTTTAAATTAAAAATTTTCCTCTAAAAGCTAATTTTATTTCTTTAATGCCATTTAGTAAAATAATTATTTATCAAATTAAAAAAAAATTATATAAATTGTGAAAGATCTTTTGAAGTCCCATATTTGTTTGTAAATTAAGTGCAATTTCTTACTATTTCAGGCGGAGGCAAGTCTTTTTTCAGCAAATTCTTCACGTTTCGACGTTCAAGATCCGCCAGCGTGAGCCGAAGCAAAGCACCGGCGCCAGAGCAGAAAAAAGTCTTGCAGCCGACGACTTCAAACTCTGCGGGAACGCAGACGCTGACAAGTCGCCAGACATTCGGCGGATCTACTGAGCTTTTGAGCCGAGTCAAAAGCACCGATAGAATCCTCCTTCCACCCACGAGTCTCCTCCAAGTCCTCGACCCCGACGAGGTCAAACCGCCCTTTGACTCCCCGTCGCTTCTCTCTACCATCCCGCAATTGTACAATCCGAGCCGTGCTAATGCCAGTGTCAACACCACAGGAATCCAATGTCAAACGGATCTCCTCGATGACCCCACGCAGCTCCATCGGAGGTCAAGGTCGTATTTGAGAACTCGGGACATTTTCGCCTTGGAAGAGAACAAATGGAATTCTTTGCCGAAGAGACCAAGTTCGAGCAATTCGGTCTCCCGGCGGTCCATCAACGGCATGTTGGAAGAACATCACTATGCGACGCCCGGTCCGAACGGGGGAACATTCTCCCGGGGAGAATCCTCAAGGTGTTCAACCCTCAGCGGGAGTTTGGGCTATGGCTCCCAGCCCCAATCAATTCCAAATAGCAGCAGCAGCCATAGTCCAAGCCCATCCATGAACTCCTCCGCCCACTACGCATCGCTCAGCCCGCCGAATAATTCCCCGCCCGCTCCGCCAGGTTCAAACGGGACAAAATTGCCCGCCAATGGGACCGGAAGCAATTTCAATGCAAGCACCAGTTACCGAAATTACTATGATTATTACAAACGAAGGTATCCGACGTACACGAGCTTCAATGCCAAACCCGTCAAGCGGTCTTATATTTATGAAACCATCGGCCCGTCCAGCCGAACCAATCTGAATAACATGGGAATTGGGAATTCTTCAACTCCCAATGGAGTTGGCGTCTCCGTCAAGATGAACAACGGCCCAAACGGCCCCTTGTCAGTCAACGAGGCCAACGAGAATGAAAACAATGCCAAGAAATGCAAGGCAAAAGGGGAAGAAGTCGGGAGCAAGGATCCGTTCACGACCACGACCACGGTCACGCAGAAATCGACAACGACGACGAACATGGAACTCGAACTTCTTTTGCCAATTGGGAAATTGATGGGGGCTGCACTCGCGTCTGCAAGAAAGAAAAATGAAAATGGAGGAATTGACGAGAAAGTGGAGTTGAAAGGAGCCAAAATAAAAATGGGCCAACCGAAGAGCGAAACTGAGGTGAAAACCGTCGTAAATCGAAATGGAAGAATTGAAACTCACTTTGATTGCGGGCCAAATGACAAATTGGAAATTTCGACGAGAACGCCGAGCAACTGGACGGACCTCGTCATCACAAATGGGAAAACTGGAGAAACGCAGAAAATGAATTTGAACAATAATACAACGAGGACGAGGAAAATCCGAATCAACGACACTGGGGACGAGGATTCGTAGATTTTCTCATCTCACCATTTCACCAAGTGTTTCAACTCTCTCTATTTGCGAATACTTGGAGAGGCACAATATTTTTACTGGAGAATTTGCAGGAGAAAATACAAGTGTTTATTTGATTTGATTGAATGTAAAATGTTTTTAACTTCATGAAAGGAATGTTGATGACAAGCTTTTAAAAGAAAACTCTTTTCATTTATCTTAACTTTAATTATTAACACAAAATTACCGCGTTTCTTATAAACTTATTATAAATGAACATAATAAATATTAACCAAAATGCGAAGAATTATTATTTAATTTTATAATAAATTTAAATAAAAATCCAGATAGAAAAAATTTTAAATTGAATAAAATAAATTAAAATGAAATTGAGCAATATGTTCGCTTCCTTCGTATTTTCAGCTGCTTAAAAAATCTATTTTATTGTTGAGTTTATTGTTCTACTGGATTTGTGAATGCGTGAATCATTGAGTTTTAATTATATGGATTATTTTAAATATAAATGTTATAGTATAAACTTTCTCTTATAAAAATGAATATGAAGAAATGGAATTTATAAGTAAATACGTGTTAGATATATTACCACCAAGAGAGCTTTATGAAAACGATTAATATGAGTATTACAATAATTAATATTAAGGCGATAGTTTAATTTTTATATCAAAATGATGAAAATGTTAAAAAAATATTAGTAATAATAAAATTCTTATTTATATGAAATTATATTAATCTATTAACCGAAATGTAAATAAACCAGCTTCAAATCAATGTCTTAAAATAAAATATTATATTATCATTTAATTTTAGCTAATTATTAAAACTAACAAAATAGGAAATCTATATTTTATAAACATGATGACTTACCTATGTTACTTAATCGGAATTAATTTTAATTATGAGTAATTGTAATTGTTTCTGCTTTTACCAGTTTAACAATCTGATTAATTCTTAAATAGTTTATGAATTAAATATTCAAATAGTTATTAAGTATTTTAAACAACATGAGAATAGTGCCAAAACATTGTGCAAATATTAAATCTTTTGCAAAAATTCTGAATGCAATTTGTTCTATCTGATTTGCATTTTTCAAATGTCGGTCTTATATAAGCTAGTAGATCACGTATGTATGTAATAAATGCTTATTCTGTTATGTTCTAGTTCTGCTATAAACTTTACAATCTTCATTTAAACACACCGTTCATGAAAGAATCATCTGTCGTACTTTACCTTTGAAATGAATAAATAAAATTCTACTATCTCATCCAAGTTTTTGTCATTGGCATCTAAACACTTGAATTGAACATTGATAAACACTTTAGATTTTGTATATTTTATTGTACTTTTACTCCATTGTATCTTTGTACTTATAAATAACTACAAAGATAAATAAATAGAATTTGTATAGATTTTATAAGGTTGGATAATATTTAACTCAAAATACTTATCATCTTGTCAAATGCAGTAGGAAGGTTAAATTTAAAACTTTATAGTAAACTCGCATTCACTCATCCAATGTAAATAGCTAATGCATAAAAAATATTCATTTCGAATCATAACATAACCAATGAAACTTTTTAGGTATAAGCATACTCATCAACAAAGAACCTAAGAAAAATAAAATCTAAATTGAATTAGTAGTAAAATTTATATTTTAATAATTGACTTTTAATTGAATAAATATTGACTTGAATGCATATATGCTTGTGATTTCATATGTATTCAGCCGAATGATTGGCCCATTTCATGTAATAAAAAACATCAATAATAAAGTCAAAAACTTTAATATAAGTTGTGATGCTCCAAGCGCTCCATTGCAGCCAGCCAAGCACGTTCTCAAAATTTCAACCTTAAAACACAAAAGTTCGTGCATTGAATCTATTAATATTCCAATAGAATTATTAAAGGGAAACATGGAAAATAAACCCAGATAGTTGGAAAATTCCACAAACCATATTTCTTTTATTAGAGCCGATATGGAATATAAACCAAATATAGGAGGTCATAAAGTATTCTAATTCTAATAAATAAATATATCCAAGTAATCTACATGTTAAATATATAACAATATTAAACCAATAAAGCCAATAGTGTCAGTTTCTTGCTTAAAATACTCAATAATAATAGTTAACACATTGTATCCTATTTTAACTATATACATAGTTTAAAATATACAGAAATTACAAAAAGTAAGTGAATGAGCAGAGAAGGTTTAATTCCTATGAAAACTCGATATTAACGTGCTAGGTATAGGAGTAATTTAAATGTTCCGCCATTTAATAATGATCAAATTGAAAATTAAAAAAATTGATTGTTATTTATTGATGGAGCATTTGAATCATTCCTATACCTAGCATTTTAAAATCAAGTTTTCATAGCAATTATACCTTTTCTGCTCATTCACTTACTTTTTGTATTTTCTGTATATATTCACTATAAACATTATAAATCACAATTTACTTGGAACATTCAATCCACTCTTATTTTAAATAATATTTTATTTAATATTTTTTAGTATTCTGATAATTTTAATTTTGCAATTTTCCTTATAGTCACTCCCCAGACATTCATCAGACATTATAGTAGAGGTATAGGACTCGTTTGGGCTTTTTTATTAAGCAAAAATAGGTAATTTACTTGTATAACGTTCCAGACTATAAACGTTTTCTTCTGCATAATTCTGAAAGATTATAAAATCAGCGCATGTGGAAGTATTTCCTAATTAATTCAAAATGTCTTTCCATTAATTTTCCTCGTGGATAAAATTCTCATTTAAACACAGTTAAGAGACTTCATGTTTAAAGGACTCATTTTCACAAATTGCACCAGTCAAAACCAGGTAAGAAATATTTATTTTCACTATTGTTGGTTCCAATGGGGCGTGTAGTGTGTCGTCCTGAACTGGCGGATATGTATTGTAGAGAGATAAGATTTAGGTCGTTAATGAGTGCGTGATAAAGTTAATTCTCATATTCATGAATTCATCCTTCAACATGAAGTTGGTGATAAACCAATGCTGAATCTCGACCTCGGAATTCATTTATGACAATACAACCAAACTCCCCACTCACTCGGAAAACCACACTCAATAAATCTACAACTTTGTTTCTCTTTATACCATTTAAACAAAATTAATAAAGTACTTAAATATTTACGTCATCATTAAAATATCTCGTATCCTGTTCAGAAATACAAGATATAACTATATTTTGTTTACTTTCCCTTTTTACGAAGCTATTTTTCTTTATATCGATTCATTCTACTCATTGTTAAACGTGCACTCCTTTATTTATGCCGCGTATTATTCCTATGGTTATATAATTCTCGAATAAGGTAAAAAATGCTAACTTAGAGTAAAAAATATTATTTTAGGTTATAATTGTTCAGTCGGGTAATGAATTACTAAGGTAGGTTAAAAAGTGCTAACTTACGGTAAAGAATATTATTTTACCATATAAATGCTAATTCTGATTTTCAATTAGTTAAGTATAAAAAACGAATAAGCTATGCATAAGCTCATAATCTTCTTCCTCAAAAAGGTAAAATAATTATTTTATGTTATGATTTTATGTATACTATTTTTAACCAATAAATATTTATACCAATAAATTATTCTTTATATTAATCTTATTTGATTTTTACCATACTTTGGCAATTGACAACAATAATCAGAATTTATATAGTAAAATAATATTTTTTACTCTAAGTTGGCATTTTTACCTTATTCGAGAGTTATATAACCTTCATTATAATGTTCGTCTTTATTTATCTTGTATTTTAGCATTTATCTTCTTAAGAAAAACATGTGGACAATTTGGTTCTGAAAAAAAATAATGGAATCAAAGAAATATGGTAAGTTGAAAACAATGCCAATTATAAACATTGTCTTTTACAGAATAATTCACATAATGATTATTTAATTTCATAATTAAAAAATAAAAAAGCCTTTTAATTTGCATGTAAAGATATCAGCGACTACAGTGCTTGCATAACTCAATCATTCCGATTGGGCGACCGCGTTGAATGGGTAAAATGGGAAATCCCTTCGAATTCCGACAATCCAACTGCGAATTACGGGACAATTCGATGGATTGGCAAATGCAAAAACGACGTCACAATAAAGGCTGTAGTTGAATTTGTAAGTGAATGACCATGAAAAATCCTTTAAGCTTATTTTAATTTAATAGAGTTTCTTACAATGCCCCAAGATAATTAATTAAATTAATGAATTAGCTCATTAGTTAAATAGTCTATTCCATACTATTATTGTTTTAGAATCAAGTGATGCTAAAAACCGACAACATTTGCAATATCTTTGAAGAAACCAGAGGTCATGGCGTTTTCCTTCCGCTTGGAGAATTGCATAACGTCAATCACACCTTAGAATTGCCTTCAACAGTGCGAAGTCGACCTCAGGGCAGCAGAAAAGTTGGGAATGAAATTTCCCTCAGGAGTGAAACTCCTTCCTTCACCTCTTCTTTCCAAACTCCCGATAGTTTTCGAACTCCCTCGCCGAATTTCCAGGATTTCCATTCGAATGCCCGACAGGAAAATGATCTCGTAAATTTTAGTACAAATGAGCCAATCTTTGGGAATTCAAATAGTAATGGGAATAACAATCATGCAAATAATGGGAAATTAAGCAATGGGCTCCACGAACTTATGAATTTTGATAGCAGTCTGGATTTCATTCAAAGAAAAGAACCGCACGTGAATAATTCAATGTCTCCCAACATTCGACCACAAGGAAATCCGAGTACAACGAATTCTTCACTCAGCCTTTTAGACCTCGAAGATTCCATTTCCAATATTAAGCTCAGAAACACGTTTGACAATGCAAATGGAAACTTTGCATATTTCAACACCAATGGCGCTCAAAAGAATAATCAACTTAACCAGACGGTGGGACAATTTGAAAAGAAGGAAATGAATGGGAATAACGTTTGGGACCAATTGGTCAAATTGACCAAAGGAGAAATGAAAAATCAAGTTTTGCCAACTGAAACGTCAAATGGATTTCAATATGAGCCAGGTAACTTTTTCCTTACAAAATGTTAGAAAAATCTCATATTACATTTTGTAATATGTTAAATAATTTAATTACAAACTACCTATTATATTAAAATCTTTTGAATTAAATTAAAAATTTACAAAATTAAAAAAATGTCTTTATGAAAAAGTTTTAATTTAAAGATTTTTCATTTTGTACAGGTTTATATATTGGTTGCAAAGTTGCTTCCTTCAAAGAAGTCATTCCAATATATGGTCAAGTAAGATGGATGGGATTTTTTCAAAATGAACATCACGTAGGAATTGAATTTGTAAGGATCTTTCCCACAAAAAAATCGTGACTCAAATATAACTAATATATAAAAAAAATCTCCTTCGCGTCTAAAATAACTTTTTCTTTATAGGATGAGCGAATCGGACATTTTTCTGGATGGATCAATGGGCAATTCTTATTCAAATGCAAAGAGAATCACGGAATGCTCATAAAAGTCAAAGATTTAAAAAACGATCCGACTTATAAAATTTTTACTCCCAAAACCATGAAGAATCCAAGCCCCGAACCAGAAATTTCACAAAACATTGAATTCAGCAACAGCAACAACAACTCTATTTTTCATAACAAGAATGGCGATTCTTTCGGAAATAAATTTGAATCAGAGAAATTCAAAGTCAGAAAAATTGATTTACTCAGATTCACGTCTACTAGAGGTTCCTAATATAATTTATTTATTTTATTAATAGACTTTTCTTAATTGTAATAACTCTATTTCAAATTATGATCAACTTAATCAATGATACAATTAATAATTATAATAATATTAATTAATATAATGCATTATTAATAAAGGTTCAAGAGGAATCCAAGGAAAGAATAATTCATGCTACATTGACGCAGTTCTCTTTTCCTTCTTTGCGTTCACCGAGTCATTTGACACGCGACTTCTTATGGCTTCATATGGGCGAACTAATTACCAAAAGAGACCTGATACGCCATTCACTCCCGTCACAAGACAAATCCTAGCAGATTTCATTATCAAGCCTCTTCGATCCACTTATTACGTTCCTTCTGAAAACATTACCAAATTACGACAAGCTCTCCTTCCACTAAATAAAAAAATCACTTCTGACTATTTAGGTAATTCCAACATAATTTTTATGAATTCAAAAATATTAACTATCTGCTGATTTGCTAATTAACGACAATAATCTAATAATTAATGAATTGAATAATTAATTATTGAATTTAATTAATCTTCAATCTTTGTTTTTTATTTTTGAAGATGTTGAAGAATTTATGTATCTCTTGTTCGACAAAGTATTTCAACTTAAAGAGTTCATCTCATATGACAATGGAGAAGAAGACTTTATTCATCAAATTGTCGTGAGCACGAAATTCCCCCAAAGAGTCGTCACACTCCAAACGTTACTTGAAACGAGTCTGAGCAACCAAGGAGTGAAATTAAAGTTCTTTCCAAATCCAGCTTTAATTTTGCAAATTCCAAGATCAAGTGGAAACTTAATTCATTTAAATGGAATAATTCCTAATATGAAAATTAAATTGGATCATCTCGCACTGTCAACGAATCCTGGTGAGAAGTTAATGAAAATTTCTATTCTTTTATAAATATCTCAAAAAATGCATAGAAAAATGTAATTATGAAATGTATATTTTGAAATATATGAAAAAAATGTGTAGAAAATTAATCAATATTTTTAGAAATATTGATATTTGATCTTTCTAACTTTTCTCATTTGGCTTCAGGAGGTGGAAATATGAAACTCTCATCTATAATTTGCATCAAGTCGGCCCACTTCGTATGCTACGTAAGATGCGGAGACGAGATTCGATCCCCGTGGCTCTTTTTTGATTCAAACCCGAGTGGAACAATGCCGAAAGTAAGTCTTGGGTTTCTCAAATACATTTTGACAAAACCCTTTTTCGTATTAAATCAACTTAAATATTCAGATCGAGTTGCTGTTAAAGATGGGGGAATGGCTGGAGAAAATTGAGAATTGGGATTTGAACATGATTGAAAAAAATCTTTCGTCTTTCCCTTCGCTTCTCCAAAGACTCTTAACCGACATTTACATCTGCGTTTATGAACACGAATAAGAAAAGACATAACTGTTTAGAAGCGTCTCTCATCTGAATTTTATACAATTTAATTATTTTTAATGAATTTAGATTTTTAGTGAGACTGTATTCATTTTTATCGGTAAAAGAATGTTAGATTATTTTAATAGATTTTAGCTTCTTTAGCTAAATGTTTATTTATGCGAAATGTTTAATTACCGAAATTTGGCCAAACTTTAATAGCAATGAGTATAACAATATTAATTATTTTAATTTTAATGTATAAATTTTTTGTTGTAGCATTTCTTTTTTGTTAACATTTACCAAAATGTTAAATGATTCCTGAATAAAACTCTTACATTAAATTTTTAAGCATGATCCACAAGACGCTTCTTTCGCACCTTTATTTTTATAAGGCAAAAAGTTTAATTTTTAGTGAATTATGATATATGCTTAATTAAATAACAATTAAAATTTTCGTGTTTGTATTACATTCAAAAACTTGATAAAAATATAAACAATATAAATAAACACTATAAATTTAAAAATATAAATATAAACAATATAATCAAAAAAATAAATAAATAAAATAAATAAATAAATAAAAAGGTTATAAAAAGGATTAAATAAAAGATTATAT